>JAPYZF010000317.1:0-89940 GCA_030523045.1 Meteorus cinctellus
AGAAAAAAAAAAGCGAGTGAGTGAGTGAGAGAGTGTGAGTCTGTGCGATTGACTGAGCCAGTGAGAGAGACGGAGTGGGTGGAGAAACAAGTAAGAGAAGGTATGATTGAAAAAAAGGAAAAAAAGGAACTAAAGGGAGAGAAGCATTGACCATATGAATTCTTAATATGTTCATATTACATACACAATTCATATATAACAAGAGACATTGTATACTTGATGGTGAGTGAACCAGAGAGTTGTGATTTGGATGATGTGAGAGGTTATAAGATGTTTGTAGTGAGTTTTCTTGTTTTGTGGAAGCAGGCCATATCAGTTACGAATGTTACTTCAATTTTCACTACAATTTCTCATTCTACATGAAATTATTTACATGTTTCAATTGTCATTTTGATAGCAGCACTTCAGATCCGTGGAAATTTTCGGCGGGAATCAAAAATGTTTTGGGAGTTGTTGCCCATCTCCATCCAGTATCAACATCACGAGTTCATGATTAATTTTGGTGGAAGGATTCTCACAGAATAAACATAGAATTTGGCATTGTGTGTACAGACTTATGAGTTGTCGCATTTGTTATATCAAGCGACAGATCTCTTGAGTATTCTGTTGAATTTGTATTTTGTCATCTCGTATTATCAATTTATGTTCTCCGCAGCTTTTGATATCATATGCATACCAAATACGACGTCAGTTTGATGACGGACATAGCTTTGTGCACTGTGTTTGCGTGTTACGTAACTGCCAAAATATATCGCGTATACGTGAGCAGTTTAATGGAACTCAATGCCACCATGGGGTCTCTTCGCTACCGTTAATGATTCTCATTGTTATCTTTCCTCAATACGTATGCGGATATACTATTTGAACATAAATATTGTCATGCTGCTTGTCATTTGTCCTAATATGATTTCATACTTTCTTTTGTATAATTTCGTTCACTTATCTTCCAACTGGAAAAACATACAAAGTGTAAGGCGCGGACCATCAATTTATCCTCATCATATTGAGGATAAGATTGATATATAGTTGAATATTTTATGTTTGATTTTCGTTTCGTACTTTCATTTTGTCCATTCTATATGAAAGAGCCGATATTTGACGTAATCGTCCGATACATTTTATGCGTCATGGTGACTATTTAATCGTCAGAATTTGTTTTCACATTATAGGATTCGTTGTTTGGTGCAAACGGTAGAATGTTGTGAGATAATAGGAAAGGAAATATATTTTCAATTATGAATCATGATAAGAACAATAAAAATACCAGTGTGAAATAACCGATAAAAAGGAAGACAAAAGAAACTCGTACAGACCTAAGTGAAGCACAATTAATAATGCCAAGGGAGATAATGATTAATTTGGTGTGAGACAGTCGAGAAGCCAAGGACGGAGTGACGTTCACAAATAAACATCAAGATTTTGAGAAATAATTGTAAGATATATAAAAGACAAGTTGTAAGTTCGGGAAAAGTGAGAACTGTGTAAAAGACAAGTAAAAATATTAAGTGTGTCAAAAAGTGTAAGAGAACGAAAGGCAGAAAAGTGCGTGACAGAAAAAAAAGGGAAGAAAAGGTGGATTTGAGGTGAAACGAAATGGCCTTCATGATGAAGAAAAAAAAGTATAAATTTTCCGTGGAAGTTGGATTGGAAGAGTTAACCGCAGTGCCTTTTGTTAGTGCTGTTCTCTTTGCTAAGTTACGATTGTTGGATGGTGGATCATTTGTAGATCACTCAACTAGGTGAGTAAGAATTGTGTAAGGAAACGATAAGCACACATGCAATAATGAATATCAGATTTTTATATGACGTTTATTATCCGCCAGTATCAGGAAAAGTTCACAATTTTTTTGTCGTATGCGTTGTCTTGTTTATTTGAACGCGCTACACTTCCCATACACGTGCCACATCTTGATTGAATAATCTGTTATTATCGTTATTTAATCAACGAGGACATATATTCATTCTTTTCCCCCGCTTTTCCAGAGAGGAAGTTCAAGAACATACAGTGAGGTGGAATGCTAAATTTGAATTTCTCTGTAAAATGAGTGCCAATGCATCGACTGGCATCCTTGATCCATGTATATTGCGAATATCAGTGAGAAAAGTATGAAAACGATAAGAAAATAATTGAGAAGATCTCGAGATCAATTTATTATATCCATTAATTAATTTCTAGGAATTGAAAGGTGGTAGATCATTTCAAAAGTTAGGCTTCACTGATCTCAATCTCGCTGAATTCGCTGGAGCCGGTCTCTGTCGTCGGCGATGCTTGCTAGAAGGTTACGATGCCCGTCATCGCCAGGACAATTCAATGTTACGTGTTGCCATTAAAATGAATATGCTCTCAGGAGATATACTCTTTAAAGTGTAAGAATTGTATTGAAAAATCGTTGCACATCATCGAAAACGAATGCATTCTATCACACTTATAAAATGTGTATTCATATTCACACTCATTTATATGTGTTGAATGGTTCAGACCGTCACCATCGTTGAAACAAACTCAATTGGCAGTACCTGGTGTGCCCGGTGTACCTGGAGTTACAACTGATGAAATAATTGGCACTGATCGAGGTCAAACTCGTGAAGATTATGTGTCAAGTGGATCATTGGCCGGTAGTATAGCGAGTGCTAGCAGCGGATTCGGTAGTCTGCCGAAAAAGAGGCCAGCATTGTTCGCATCAGGTGTGTTGACAGCAAAGAAAGACTTATTAAATACAAAGAATGTATTACAAGACATACAGTTTATTCATTAATCTATTTTTTTCTCGAAGAGTTGCTTAGTGGCACTGAAAGCTATGATCCGATGACACTGAACGAAATTATGCCCACGGCAGTCACAGTAATTGAGCCAGCACCAGCGGAAATTCATACTGAATCGGGGCACTCGAGAAATAGCAGTAATACAAGTCAACTGAGTAAAGGATCAGGATATGGTTCACTCAATTCACACGGTCAACATAGCAGACAGAGCAGTAGTGGTGACAGCGGTCACATCAGGTAATGCAAACAAGAATTTACTCCAATCTTCGTTGAATTTTTCGTGGAAATTGCGAGGGAAAGAGATGTAAATTTTAATTTTTCTCACGAGGAAATCATAACAGATTATTTCGCACCGATAACAATCTCAAAATCATTCTACTAATCCAGCAGACTCGTTAAGGTTAAAGACCATCATACATACTTGTTCTTTAGTCGCTTTCGAGCAATTTTATTTTTCCCGTTCCATTTGGTTTTTTTTTATTATTTGTTTTGCCTATTACAAAAGACTTCCGCCTTGAATTTGTTCATACGTAGAATTTTCTTTTGTTTATCCGTCCATTAATTGATCAATTGATTGGATAAATTATTTAATCAATTTGGTTAAAATCATTTTATATTAATTTTTTTGTTGCATGCCTGAACAAATTGTGTTGTGATCTTTATAGGTCACCCTCGTGGCCGGTATGGGCACCACGACTTCCTACTCTATCACAAAATGAATGTTACAATAGTCAAGTAAATTGTGGCACTAATGAATCATTCCAACCTTCAACATCCCCATTATCAACTATCGCCATTACAGAATCGACGTCTAATAGATTCTGGCCTACGGCAAGTCCTTTAACTTCACGCAGGGTTCAAAGAGTATCGATGCCAGTTGTCAATCTTACTGACAAACAACCTGAAAATGTGATAATTAGAAGTAGAGTAATCAATGACGGATTGAATAATAATCATGTTATGAAAAATGATAATCTGGATGTCTTTAAATTGCCAATAAATACACAAGATTTTTCGAAAAATTCGCGTAGAACTGCTACGGTTAAAGACGGTCAACTAACTGATGAGAAGGCGAATAAAACTATGAGAAATTCGGATTCGATTGTCATTGCACCGCGAATCGGTCAATCAAGTTGGCGAAAAATGTCCAAAACATGTGATTGTATTGAAACGGGAAAAACGAGCCCTGTATTGAGACTTGTCGATCAAGCTCGAGCCATATCCTCACCTGATCCTCTTCACAAGCCCGAAACTTCCCGCGTATCTTCATTTATGTTTGCTGGAGCCACTCGGAGCCTCAGGTAGGTTTCACCAACGGTGATGTTTAGTTCATTCAATTTATATTCCGCCATTCTTCGTCTTTTTTTCTGTTTTGGTTTTAGTTTTCGTTTGATTTATAATCATTTTTTTCATTTGTTTCCACGCCTTCCAAATAGTACTTGTGCATCTTCACCATACCATCACGCTATGCTCTAATGCATTTCATCTCGAATACAAATATTATATCAACTCCGCCTTGAAAAATTATTTATTTTCTCCTCTTTCTCCGCATTGCTGGCGCAATCGTTCTGCTATTGTAGTCAGATTCTTTCCTGAAGCTTTCGGTCCTCCCATTCTACAATATCCCCTTAATACGGAATATGTTGATGGATATTGAACTGAAGTAACCAGTTCTTCATTGACGGTGATGAAAGACGTCTTGTCTAATGAAGGAACACACGATCGAACACAAACAAATCAACGAATGGAAGGGAGAAATATGAGTTTTGGGATTTACCTCTGATTTTCATTGGGAATCGTATGTCAATCCTCTTACAGGGCCATCGGAGGTGGTCATCGTAAATTACTGGATGGTACGGGAATGAAGTTGGCAACTGTGGCAACAAGCCCTGACGGTCTCTTGGAAGGCACGACACTAGACGTACCACAAGTCAATTCTACATCAACCCATCATCGAAACAGCATAACCCCACCGTCAGTTCATACGCTTATTTTTTCACGTTCTTGACCTATGTCTTATCACAAATTATTCTGAAGATAATTCAGGATTTTTGCCAAATTGCATGTCTCACCATTTTGCATATGACTATAGCCAATGACACTCTACGATTCACATTTTGCTCGTTCATGTAATGCATGCTGTAGAAAATTCTCGTTCTTCATTCTCCAATTGAGAAAGTATCTATGTGTAAATATTCTGATAGATCGGATATCAAAATCAGTAATAATCATTTTTATTATGTTCATCAGGAATCCATCGTCGGGTTGGGGTTCTACTGAAACTGGGTCATTGGATCGTGCCAAGGCAGCGCTAGAACGTAGGAAAAAAAACGAAGATGGAAGTGGCAACTCAATACCATGTCGCGTTGAAGTAACGAGACCAAATCCCGATTCATTAATTGACGAATTGCTGAAAGCAACGAATTTGGAGCAATCAGATCTTGAAAGCTCAGAAGGTTTGTGTTTGAATGGAACTGATCTTCACTTACTTGATTTATCTAACAGGATAATTTAATTGAACTATTCATTACTATTATTTTTCTAATACATCATTTTTATGTTTATCAGCGTCGGGATTGCAGCTTTTTATTGGCAAAGACGGCTCGACTGCGCTTGGTAGTCATGAAGTCAAGAGCCAAATGCCTGCCGGTGTGTTCAAACAGGTTGTAATGGAGGACAATAATAGGTAACACCAAATAACTTCGTCTCGACGACATTTCTCGAGACAATCGTCGTTAATAGCAACATCATCTTCCCTAATGACATCATCATCATCAACACCTACGACTACGAGTTTTTCTCTTGCTCTTGTGCCCGAGCTCGTTTATGAAGCCTATGAGCCACAATGATAGAGCGACGTCATGAGGGAATTATTTTTTTCTACTATATGGATAGTCTCCTGGTGAACTCTATCCATTTGGGTGAATAAATTGGAAATAGAGTAATGAGATGGGGTAGAACTGTAGCTCAATATAAAAAAATGATCCATTGCGAAGTATAACGCACATATATATGAGACGAGACGAAGACTTTTTTTTCATCTCTAAAATTATTGAGAAAGAGATAACTGAAACACATTAAAATAGCGTCAACAAGCGCGTGTATTATTCTTCCGTCTATTTTATAAACATTATAAGAATCTCAATTAGCTTGACGTTCCAATTTCCTCATTTCAATCGTTAACTTCTTTTTCTCCCCATTTTATGGGCCAATAATTCCGAAAGAAAAATGGTCCACGAGTCGACATCTATAAATATGTAGGCATAAAGAGAAAAAACGATCAGGCAACTCAAATGTCTAGATGTGATTCAGTTTCACCCGAAAGATTTTATCAATATAAAGAATTACTCAATAAAAATACAGAATCTACGAAGAAGAGAGATTGAAATGATGATACTTTCCTGCATAAGCACTACAGAATTTTCGAAAACTTATTTATGCTGTTACATTCGGATTTCATGTGTCACTTATGAATGATTGTTAGTGTAGTGCTCATATAAGAGAAGCTATTTACCGAGAAGTACAAGAGATGAAATAAATCTTCGCTCAGGGCCACTTTTCATTTCCGCAGATTCTATTTATATTTATTGCTGCTACTATTATAATAGTAATAATGAGAATTGATAATTAATAACAATAATTATAACAATATTGATTACTTTGCGTGTATATTTCCGACTATTCTGGTTGGTGGACGAGGAATTTCGGATATTCGATGATATTTACTAGTATAATCATGTCGACTAGGCAATGCTATTTGGATAAAGTATAGTTCGTACTAAGTATTATGTCAAGTGATCAATGGTTACGCACATGCCGTATCTTTTTACCGCCATTATGCCGCCGAAAAATTTATTGAATAAAGGACTATTAACGATAACCTGAAGAATGGAATGTTGTGAATGATTACGTGTTTCCCGTATATATAAATGTGTGATGAATAGAATTAATCGAGAAACGAGAACGAGAGTGTAGTGGATGAGCGAAAGAACTTGCAACGATTCGGCGTATTATATGACCATGAAGGACGCAAGTATTGGTGTGAAATGTTTCGAAATAGAATGAGTAAACCATATTATTAATCTAATTTTCGCAACTACTTTTCATTTTTCGTATAGCTGTTAAATTTTCGCTTGCGTCGATCATTGTATTTCAGTAAAGTCCTTCTTCCGAAATACACGCGCAAATGATATCGAAGATATAATCTTCCAACTGCATTGAAAAATACTTGAAACCAAAGGAGTATTTTCTTGCCATCATTCCATTTCCCTTGATTTTCATAATCTTTTCATCATACTCTCAAACTGTTTCGCGTGAAGATACCAAATGACTGATAGTGGGTGAAAAAGCAAAAAAAGAATGCATTTGATCATTTATGAAAAGCACTAGAAATTGTAAGAAAGAAGGGGACAAAAATAGGACATTTCATGATCATTAGGTTCCCACGTGAAGTTGTATTGACGATGTGATAATCAAAATAAATGTAATAGTCATAAATTATTTCTATTCTGTTGATTTGTATTATATCAACTATTTAATCATTATTTTTTGTGGATTCAATGTGTAAACTGACAAAAGGATTCATACAAAATGTTTTATTGAACTTAAAACAAACGTAAAATTCAGTCACAGATAAATCATTATAAATTAATCGTTAATATTGAGCTTCATTAATACACATTGGACTACGAATGGACTGGTGAATGTATTCGTGGTGGTGCCGTCGATGATATAGCACGATTCGCCCGTGATGTTTGTTCTCGACGACATTCCTCCACCTGTTTCTCTAAATGCTCTTTCAATACCAATAGTTCTCGGGTACGCTGATAAACTGGATCCTGAAAAGAGAAGAGAGGATGAGTGAAATTACATTTATGATTTCATGATCATACTGTAAATTAATTAATAATGAGATACAAAATACGTTACGAACCTGTTGTCGCATACTTGGATTCCATCGACAGTAAAGACCTTTCCACGGTTTAATATATCTCATGCTAGCGATTGGGATCAATACTAATTGATAATTTGGGCCGGCCCAATAGAGCGGATTTTGGTAGAGTGAAAGTTGACTATTAATATAAGACCACAATGATACAGTTCGTTGTTTAACTTGTTCCTGCACTCTTTCACGTTCACTACTGAATAAAAATGTACCGAAACGACAAGAATACAAGTGATCGATAATTGTTATGAGAAAATGTTCATTAAATTGGAATGCATTAGGAAATTGTTGATTAATTTGCCATACGCAGTCGATAAATTGTAAAAACACTGGTGATCTGTCAGCATCACTGTGATGCTCGTCACCATGACCAATTCTTTGTTGAAATTTATGTCCAAAGCTTAACCACTCCTTTTCAATTAATACTTCGAATCCCTTTATTGTTCTGTAATATGGATCCAACATCAGCATCGCCAATGCAGTCAGTTGTACAGTTCTATCCCAACCATCAGAACAATGAACTAGCACTGATGTTTTATGATTTTCAACTTTATCAACAATTCTAACTGCACCAGCCAATATACATTTGATATGTTTTAACCACATTGTGGACTCGATACCTGACAACCATCTTGTCTCATCAATCATTGGAAAACATAATTCTTTCAACTTCCTCATGCTCTCGCGCATCACATGAATATTATGAATATCCAAAAAAACAAGTTCGGCATTTTGATATGCATCCTCATTCTCATAACCACCTCCTTTTGCTTTATTTGCTATTGCATTCGCCATTGGGCGAGCATCCATTATAAATAACTTATGACTTTGTGCATTAGCATCCATTATCAATTGTACATAACGTTCATCTTCACGGCTACGTTTACCGCCAACACCAACCAATGGTTGTGCACAACGTGTTATAGTTGCCTGACTTTCTGGATGAATCCAGGATAATACTGGTAACCGACCACGACTACGAAATGCCGCTGATGATTCTAAATCATCATCAGTTGCTGCTGTTGGCACTGCCCAAATCGCTGGATAACTATCACATATACTATATGTGTCATTTATTCTTGTTATTTTCCACATGTCATTATTCACACCCATCCGTTTTAATTCAGCGATCGGTTCATATACCATCCAACCATTTTCTGGGAATTGTTCAGAATATTCGAATGCAAATAATGGCAATTTATGCGACAGTGGAAATGAATATTGTTGTAACTTCTCAAAGACATCGCGTCGTGAATGATTCTCTTGCTTGTGAGCAAAACGTAAATTCCTCATATCTTTGCAAAATACCTCAATACCATATGAATTTTCACCTCGACTTGTTGCACCACCAACTTTCTCAACTCTGCTCACAACACCCAATGGTACTTCGACTATATATGGCGTTTCACCATCGAGGCTTCGGAAATATAATTTATAATTCGTAACATTCAATACACCACGTGCGGGACCTGCATATGGGCATAAATATGTCACTTCACGTGCTATACCCTGTCGTCTCTCGCCATTTAACAATGGTGGGCCACTGTCTCCACCGGATAAATTCTGTACATGTTTGAAAGAAAAAGAGAAAGAATTATTGATAAATAGGATACTGAGTGCAAAGCATATTTATATTATTCAGAATTATTATTTTTCATATGAAATTTATCGCGTTTATCTCCACTCTTTACCGGGCTAGCTTTCTCATCGTTTTTTTTCGCCTCTAAAGTTGAAATAATATTATTATCCGTTGACGTTGAGCTCGTTGAAAAACTTTTGGCATGAGATCCTTTTTCCCAACACTCCTTTATTAATGACCCGCATGAAGTGACAAAAATTATTTAATGTCGCGTTAGTCATTATAATAATCGTTGCAATTGTTATTGTTATGTTTGCAATATTGATAAATTGAGAAAGTTCATCGCCCATCATCATTTCATTTCATACTGTCTGTGTAGGCTCTATTATAAACAAAAGTATATTACCGATTCTATCCCAATTTTTGAATCCAGTGAACTGCTCTTTCTATCAGAATTCAGTGAATCCGTGCTGGTATTCTTTGAATTGTGTTCCATTCCCAAAATTTCATTGCTTCCTCTCTTCTCCATACCGGTGAGTTTCAATACATTAACTTCATTAATATCAGCACTTTTATTTGCTTGTTGTACTCGTTTCAGTGTAGATTTGTTCGTGCCAAAGTGCTGAAAACAGTTGATAATAAATATGATAGTAAATAGAAATTGAACTAATGAATTCAATACGTATCAAAACATTTCGTTTGATGTTGGACATAGAGTAATTTCTGGTTAACATACATTATGAAAGAAAATCAAATTGTCAGGATAGTTTTGTGTGTCTCCAATTGAAGGCAATAGAGCACCAGCTGTGCTAGTGGCAGATTGAACACAATTCTCTCCTCTCTGGGACATTATCTTGTCCAGTGCTCATAACCTTCACACTCGACTCCATTCCAACCATATACAGAAACAAAATATTGTAAAAGATGCCCAATCGAAACAGATGATTTAAATAATAGAAATTCACATCGAATGTTCGACTGTACAAATTGAATGTTTTCTAACGATAATAAAGGAATTGAATTGAGTTTAAAAAGCGTCCAAATTATTTCACTCACTGCCACGCCCTGAGATGACGAATGCAATGAAAAATTTGCAATATTCAAATAGAAATTACGAAAAAATAAAATATATAATAATACTCGTAATCAGGATTGACAAGGATCCAACCCAGTCCACGATAAATCAAAGGTGCAGCATAAAGTTAATCAGATGTGATCGAGTATAGTCCAACAGTTCAGATCACGGGTCGACTCCGGTTCCCCACTTTACCCCCTCACTCATTCGCGCATGCGTGGACAAATGTTTACATCGGGTATAAAAGAAGATTCACAATCTTGAATAAATAGTATGTAAATAGAAATTGCTACAATGAGTTAATTATATGCTGAACGAAATCATATTTTTGATTTTCGTAATTTTTTGGATCCCGTCGTGCCATTTTACAGAATTCTTTATAAACTAAAATTCTTTTCAAATGTTGCATTTTAGTTTATGAAGAATTCTGTAAGATGGCGCTGCCCGTCTCGAGAAATTGAGTAATTTTTCAAAAGTTATATTTCAGGTGTAACCATCACACTCTTAACATGAGAAAAAATTCCTAACCTCAAAGTATTAATTAATAATTATTAACAAGAATGAGCGAATTCAAGATTTACGCATTAATTGAAGAACTGATAAGTTCATTGGATTCGCCATTTCCGCCAGAAAAAATAGCGAATGATATCCGATCAGGCTCCACATTGGAAAACATACCGACGAAAAAATGCTTGCGTTATTTAGAAGAACATTCACCAAATCCAGCATTGTTTATTGAAAAATACAAGGAATTACAAGCCAAAAATATCGATGGTTTGGGTTCATTTATGCAATTATTACAACACATATCAAAAGACGAAGAATTGAAATTATATTTAGAACAAAATGCTATTAAAAATAGTACAAAAACATCAACAACTATAACCAATGATGATTTACCAAAAATACGGAAAAGTATCATGGAAGCAGCGACTGCTGGTGAAAAAATATTGTCACAACAAGCTAATGCAGCGGTTAAATTAATCGATACAAAGTTGATTGAGTCTAATTGGGTCATTGAACGACCGAAAATGTCTTGGGACTTTCATACAACTTCATTAGCAACACCAACATCAATATCATTACAAAAAGTCGTTCCACCAGTATCACAAGAGTCCATTTTACTGTCTGATTTGCTGTATTGTATGAAAGGAATCGATGGTACTTATATCGAAGCTCAACCTCTAACTTCTCCTTATGATCACAGAACATTCGCCATTGCACCAGATGTAGAAACCTCTTATAAACAATTAGCAGAACAAATTCTTCCATTGGCGTCATATTACTCTATGACTATGAGATTCGTCGAAGAAAAAGTTCTACCTGAAGATGGACAAGTCAATCACGCATTGCGTGGTGCTCTCAGATGTTTATTAAAGGATTATTTAGTGTCGGTTGTACAATTGGAGACTGAACATCGGCGTGGGAAGTTGAGTTTACAAGCGTTGTGGTTTTATATTCAACCAATGAAAGCCACGATGTCCATTTTCGCACAAATTACATCGACAATATGCAAGGTATTTTGTTTTCTTCATTCATTTTCATTGGTTCCTTTTGATTATTTTGCTCCCTCTAATAATTTCTTCTATTTCTTAGGCAAATGCTCGTGGTGGAAAAGTCCTGAGTCTTCTGCATGAGAAAGTGAGTAACATGGTCGGTGATGCAAAATGTAAAGAGCTTTGTTTGTTCCTAATCGAATCTGCAAGTGCTCCATACATGCAAATACTTGAAAAATGGGTTTATAAAGGAGTAATATGCGATCCATATCAAGAATTTCTAGTTGAGGACAATGAATTGATACAGCGAGAAGAGTTACCGATGGATTATTCTGCTGACTATTGGGAGAAACGTTACACAATGAGAGCTGAAAGAATTCCAGCGTTTTTGAATGAACACGCTCATACAATATTGAGAACCGGAAAGTATTTCAATGTTATAAGACAGTGTGGCAAAACTGTCCAATGGGGAAAGCAAGAACCGTTGGTATATTCTCATAGAGATCAGAAACTCATCAGTGCAATTGATCGTGCTTATTCTGAAGCTGCAAGAACTTTACTGGAAGTTTTAATACAAGAAAATGATCTTATGGGACGGTTGAAAAGTGTTAAAAATTATTTCTTGCTTGCACAAGGAGATTTTGTTGTTCAATTCTTAAACTTATGTGAGCCAGAATTGAGTAAAAATATGTATGATATTGTTCTACATCGATTGGCGTCGTTACTTGAAGTTGCATTGAGAACTTCAACTTCAGATTCAGATCCTTATAAAGACGATTTAAAACCTGAGCTGTTGCCGTATGATTTACAGTTTCAAATGTTTCGCATTTTATCAATACAAACGAGCGATGAAAGTGGTAAGAAAAAGAATAGTGATGAGAAGCAACATCGCACTGGATTACTTGATTTATTTACTTATTTATTTATTTGCTTAGAATTTTGCCTTCAAGGTGGGAAAACCTTGACAGGAATCGAAGCGTTTGTCTTCAATTATGATGTTAAATGGCCAGTGTCGTTGATCATCAATCGCAAAGCCATCGCATGTTATCAAATGTTGTTCCGACATTTGTTCTATTGCAAACACATCGAACGATTACTATGCAGGTAAATTATTTCATTAATTATGATCAGACCTGATCCCGAATTTTCCAATCAACAATTTATATATTTATCTTTTTAGAGTTTGGGTGAGCAATAAAATTGCAAAGACATTCACTCACGAAGCAGCGATGGCATATCGTCAGGCATTCTCATTACGGCAACGGATGCTAGACTGCATCCAACACTTAGAGTATTACATGATGGTGGAAGTCATTGAACCAAATTGGTTAACATTCCTCAATAAAATGAGTAAAGTTCGTATCAAATTTAACAAGCAAACTAGATGATCAATCAGATATTATATTCAATCTTTTTTCTGTTTCAGGTCAGCAATGTCGATGATGTATTGAGTGTTCATCAGGATCTGCAGGCCAGTTACCTGAGAGAGTGTATGTTAACAGATCCAGAATTGCTCGCGTGCATCACTGGAATCTGTGGAACTTGTATCCAATTCTGTGACTTCATGCAGGTAAACAAACAATATTTATGCATTAAACAAAATTCAGGAAATATAAAGATGAATCAGAGACCGAAAACAAAATTAAACTGGCATGAGGAGAATTAATTGACATTGTGCTGAGTTTATTAATACAATGATGATTTATAATAGATATAAGTTTATATATAAATACTTAAGCTAACTTGTGGGTGTATTAAAAACTAGAACAATTTTTCTTGGGCTTTTTTTCGAATATTAATTTAAAGCGTATGAGCCGCTACTACATTGACGCTGAATTGACTTCAATGATTGATGAACATCATGATGAACACTATGAACATGAGGTATATTTATTAAAAATGACATTGATATCATTGTCATTTTGTTTTGATGAAAGAATAATCAAACTCGCGCATGTGACAATAGAATAGAACTAATTGCTGCTCGGTTTTGTGTGGAAAATTAGTTAGAACTTCAATTTTAGAAAGAATTAGTTGCTACTTCGCCTGTTATCATTTTTATGTATTTCATTCACTTCCAATGCACTTTTTTTTCATTCATCAGATGAATTTGATGGATTTTGTAATATGTTGAGGACAGTTGTTGGTAATATATTTATTTTACAGGATTCTAAAACTAAATCGTCGATCAGTAACGGAAGTTTTGAGGAAACTATTGGATCAATGGATACAGCTTTTACAGACGTGTTGACACGTTTGTTAAATCGAATTTGTTCTCTGGGTCGTGATAATAACAATGAAAAATTGTTGAACGTGCTATGCCGGTGAGTTGATTTGGGATAGTGCAGTTAGTTGTTCAATATTATTTCCATTCATTGGAAGCTTGTTTTATTGGAATGCAAATTCGATTATGGCGTTTCGTTCTGATTCCAGGTTGGATTTCAATTTGTTTTATACTGACGTTCTGATTCGAAAAAATGCAGAAAAAGCCAGTGAGGAGCAAGAAGTATCTGGTTAGAGATAATGGGAATGAGAAGGAAAGAATGATCTGAGAAAAGTTTATTGGATAATACTCATCAGCTTTATTACACTTCATAGGTGCCATTAATGATAATAAGTAATGAGTTAATGGAGAAGGATGAACTCGACAAAAAGTATAAAGAAAAGTCACAAATATATTTTTCTCTCTAAATCATAGTAGGTGTAATTTTTTTCATGAAATAAACTAATTTACAAGCACATTTAATTGTCCAAAACAATTTTGTGACCATCTGAACATATAATATGAATTATTGGAGCCATTACCGGAATAATCAATAGTATAAAAAGAGAAGAACAGGTGGTTCGCGCCAAATATTCAAACCTCAGAACCTAACCTTAAAAATCCTTCACATCACTGCGCCACCTACACACTCAACCGACAAACTAACCTTCAATTCTACCAATTCCTTTAGCAACCGCCTTCAATGCACTTAAAAATTCATCACAATCAGTACATCTACACATATCTACCTAATTCATTGTTGACTGTACAGAATCCATTGACCATTGTGATTATATTGTACGGACATCAACGTAACTGTCATATATATACTCTGCACATACAGTCACAATAAACCTGTGCTGTGTAACTCGACAACAAATACTTTTTTTTCTATTCTATTACAACAACACAGCAATTGTCATAATTAAATAATCAACAACATAACCTCAATTGAATCATTCTCAATAATCCAATTTAACTATCAATACTGGATAATTAATTACCATTCATTTAATGTTTACACATACAAGCACACAAAACATTCTCTCACACATCCATTGTGGCCTTGTCATGAGAGGTGTGACCAAATAATATACGTTTATTTTTTGTTGTGTGTGAAAAATAAGGTTCAACTTTATTATTGTGGTAATAAAAACAATATCATCATTATTATCATTGTTACCGCTACTACCACATTCAACAATGCGGAATGATAATTATTACTCATAAAAATATCAATTGTTATTGATTTAAATTGATATAAATAATGATAAGCAAACGAAACATGTTAGGAAATGATGATATTGTGGAATAATGGTATATTATTGTTGATTATTGCGATCAATTTAAATGTAATGTAATGGGGTGGATGAAAATAATTTCAATATGGGCCATAATATGGGCCTGCGTTGTCCGTGGATTTTATTTAGCGCCGCAGACAACGCAAAAACAATTACCGTGCGATAAAACACGTGAAATATTTACTGATAGTTGGGGAATTATAAGCGATGGTCCTATGGGATCTAATTATACACAAGATTCACATTGCGAATGGCTTATCAAAGGTAAAATATGATTATTACTAATGTTCAATATTTGTTTTAGATTAGTTATATTGAGATAATTCATTTGGGATTATTAATTGACTTGTTCATTTTGTTTTTGTTTAGCGAATAATAGTCGACAATTTATTACGCTGAGTTTTCGTACAATGGGAACTGAATGCAGCTATGATTATGTGTTTGTTTATGATGGAGATTCATTCAGATCACCATTGCTTGGTAGTTTTAGTGGTAAAACTGAGCCACAACAAGTTACATCGTCGTCTGGCTATGTGAGTACATTTGCACTTGGGAAAATAATAATAATGATGGTTGTTATTATGAATAATGATACCAGTTATGCAAATAATGTGTATGTATTTTCTTAACTCGATTTGAGGTAGTTGCAACGTTTCGAAATTCATGTTTTAAATATGAAATTTATAGCGTATGAGGAGTATTTGTGACTGGGTTTGCTGGAAATATTCCTACGAGAATTTATGATGTCGATTATGAGAAAATTGCTCATGTTTATTAATCAGCTACACAAACGCAAAAACTCTGAATTTTGCTGCAACTACCTTGAAGTGATGTTTCACATTGTCCTTTTTTTGTTCTTCCTCTTCTCTTATGTCAATTTCGATATGTTAATGGCTTTTTTTTTTATTTCAGATGTTAATTTTATTGTACAGCGATACAAATTATGTATTGGATGGTTTTCATGCAGAATTTTCTGTGACTGATTGCCCGAATAATTGTACAAAACATGGAAATTGTATAAATAATACTTGTGTTTGTGAGAATGATTGGGGTGGTAAAGATTGTTCACGTGCATTATGCCCTAATAATTGCAATCAGGGTGGAACATGTGGTGTTAAACGCTGTCAATGTCGTAAAGGATTCTCTGGTCAGTCGTGTTCGCTTCATGGAACTAATCCAGAAGGAAATAGGTGAGATTTTGTATGCGTCTTTTATTACTGAAGGAAACCGTAAACCAATATCAGTTACGTAAGCTTCGCGATGCATTTTTTTTCTGTTTTGTAACCTTTCAAATTGAAGGTTTATTTATTCACGAGGAAATGTTCAAGGAGAATTCATTTATAGACACAAAATTGAATACAAATAGACAGAGCACACAATTTTATGAAGACGAAATTGATCTTTCTCATTATGTTTCTTCCTTTTTGATATTGATTTAAAGATAATTCAATTTTATAATTAGGTGGCATTGGCTGTCGCATTCAGAAGGTGGAATGACACCAAGAGCAGCTCATACGGCAATCTACGATGATGAAATGGATGCGCTTTATGTTTTTGGAGGTTACAATCTGAATTATGTCCTTGACAATTTGGAAGTCTATCGATTCAGCACGAGTGAATGGGAAGATGAATATGGAACGATATTAGGTGAATAACAAAATCCTTCCCAATCTGAAAAGCGAGAACAATTCATTGAATGATTTCTGTAATTATTCATTCGCAGTTGGTGCATCAGCAGCTGAATATCTCGATCCAGTGCTAATATCAGGTGAACTCGCGCGTATTGGCGCTGGTGCTGAAGCACAATACGGACTATCATCAAAATCTTTCGTGTTCAAACTCCTCGCGAACATGAGGGACAACAATACATTGAGTCTACGTGACCGCACCACAGGAGAGACAAAACATCATTCAGGATGGCGTCAATTACGTAACGCCTCAGAGCAACGCGAACGTGATAGAAAATTGCAAGGAGTGCGTGAACACGAATGGCATCGAAACACCGAGAAAATCGAACGGCGTAGGCCAAGGCGATCAAGAAGATTACGTCGCAATGCAGAAGAAACGTTCGACGATTCATCAACAATAAAACATCCAACTGAGTATAGTTCGAATGAAGAAACATCTCCAAGTCCAACAACAGAGAACTCATCAACAAATCCATCAACAGAAACAATCGACACCGAATCAGAACCAACGAAACCAACTCCACGTTACGGCCATGCTGCGTGCAAATATTCACGTGGCTTTGTCATCTACGGTGGAAAATTATCCGATGGATCATTATCCAACGAACTTTGGCATTACAATATCGACAAAAAAATCTGGACATTACGTGCAAGAAATTCTCGGTTTTATCCACCGCCATTAACTCGCCACACATTGACGATTGCTGATGAATTTATTTACTTATTCGGCGGCAGTACGATGGACGGGGAATTTTCATCGAGTCTCTATAGCATAAGATTGAATCTAACTGATGAGACACCCAACAATAATGAACGGTGGCGAGAAATTCGTGCTCGTGGTGGTAAAGAGTTGGATGTTCGTGTTGTCGCACACTCAACAGTTTATCATCGGGCAACAAATTCATTACTGGTTTATGGTGGAGTTGTCGCGAGCGTTGCAAGATTTAGCAAACTATCAGATCGTATGTTTGTCTTTCAATTGGATCGTCGTGTGTGGTCAGAGATTCATTATCCACGTGCGCATTTACGCGACACCTACGTTCCACGTGAACGTGCATTTCACACTTGCAACATCATCGGGAATTATCTGATTGTCTTTGGTGGTTATTCACATCGTCACAATAAGGAAGAAATCTGCTACGACAATCAAATGTATCTGTATCATTTAGGCTGTCACGTTTGGGTTAGTCATGACGTTTTTGGTATCAATGACAAGGAATCAAGCTATCCAAAGCAACAGGGAGTATTTGCGCATGCTGCTGCTGTAAGGAATGGAAACACATTGCTGTTAGTTGGTGGTTATCATGGCAATGTCAATGCGGATCTGTTAGGCTACACTCTACCACCAATGTTGGCTTCCAGTGACGGTGATTACACCGAACCCGAACAATTGTGTTACAAACATAAGAGTTTCATTGAATGCGCGGCTAATCCAGAATGTGGTTGGTGTTCAGCTGATGAAATTTGCTATGGACGTACAATCGGCAGTAATTGTACAACCAATTTGCAAACATCACGTTGTCCTGGGGTTTGTCCAGCGCTTGGTGATTGTCATTCGTGTTTAATTCATGGACAACCTGGCGGTGGTTGGGGAACGAATTCGCGTGGTAAAAGTTCAATATCAAACAAATTAAACTTGGGGACTTGCACATGGTGCGTACAGAATGCTCGTTGTCATCATAAAGATGATAATTACGGTGTTTGTGGTGCACGTGATGATACTGTGTCACAAATTCCTGGATGGTGGGGAACAAAAGGTACGGAAATAGTGAAAGTCGAAGAGTGTCGTGAAATGGATAAACGTCCAGGTTTGACATTCCTAAAATACAAACCACCGGTTAATTTTACACAGCCAGATTCTGTGACAATTGTTAATGCTACGACAATTGATTTTAATGTACCGTCAATGCAGGGTGCTAAAACAGAATCGGCGCTCGGTGGTGAAATGATTGCGAGGTTGACAGGATTCCTACGACCACCGCAACAATTTTGGGATGACCAGGCAGAGAATTTGAAAATTTGTGTCAGTTATAACAGCGCTACGTTGCGAGTTTCACGTCAAAGTGATAAAACACACATGGAATTAGTGGCGAATTTAACTGCTGAAACTTCCCAGTGTATTCCAACTAAATGGTCAGATAACAGTGCAATGTCACTGTTACCTGGAAGATATTTATTAGATTTTGAATCAAAGCGAATGGTAACAGCTAATTATGCTTATCCAAGTAAAATGGAGATAACTCACAGTAAGAAATCAGAAAATCCAAAAGTCTTTACATTCGAATACCTCGAGCCATACCAAAATGGTAGCTGTGAACAGTACAGGAATTGTCTGCATTGTCTGACTGATTCATCGTGCGGTTGGTGTGACATACTCAACAAATGTTTATCACGTTCAATAAACGAAACTGAAAGTTGTTCATTGACAACTGATCATGATGACAATGGGGTTCCAATAAATGAATGGCGCTATTTGACAATAACACCATCAACTTGTGCCAATTGTTCTAATTACATATCATGTGAATCTTGTGTAAGGACAAATTTGTGCGAGTGGTGGAGCGAAGAAGCTCGTTGTGCTCGCATCGGACGATTACCAAACAGCGTTGTGAGTTTAGAACAGTGTCCAATACCATGTCGACAACGCTCGAATTGTACTCAATGTTTGGATGAACGTGGACGCTGTGTTTGGTGTGAAGCAACTGCTGAATGTTTTTCTTTTTCGGTTTACACATCGGAATATCAATTTGGTTTGTGTCGTGAATGGATGGATCAAGCAGGATTGATGGGCGTAACTTCACGCACCGGTTCAACATTGTCTGGTAACGATCAATGCAAAAGTTGCAGTCGTCATACCAATTGTACCAGCTGTTTACATTCATTGAGTTGTGGTTGGTGTTACAGTTTGGATAATCCGATAACTGGCGCTTGCGTTCAAGGAGATTTTAATCGTCCGCATGTGAATTGCAGTTTAGTTATCAATAATTATCTCAATGACACGACAATTTTAGCAGCAGACGAGTCAGGTTGGGCATACGCTCAATGTCCTGATGTAGACGAATGCGATCTTGGATTACACGACTGTCATCCAAACGCTGTTTGTACAAACACACATGGTAGTTACAGTTGCCAATGTAAACGTGGTTTCAACGGTGACGGTAAAGAAAACTGTACAAAAACCTGCTACGAGAAATGTGTCAATGGTTACTGCAGTGAAGCACCTGAATACAAATGCGAATGTAATTTAGGATGGACTGGAGCTGATTGTCGTACTAATTGTGGATGTTACAATCATTCAACTTGCATCAATGCTGTTGGAGTTTGTGACGATTGTCAGGATTGGACTACCGGTAAATATTGCGAGGAATGTAAAGCTGGAAGTTATGGCAACGCCACAAGTAATTTAGGATGTAGGAAGTGTAATTGCAATGAACATGGGGATAAAGATTTGGACTATTGTGACCGTGAGACAGGAAAATGTTTCTGTAATGATAATACAGTTGGTGAGAACTGTGAACGTTGTAAAAAAGGATATTACGGTGATCCACAGAATGGCGGAATGTGTTATTATGGCTGCATGTCACGTGGAATGTTGGCAGGCGAAGCTTATGGTCAGCAAGGATTGGGCAGTCGTCATTCACAATTGTCTTTGTGGGAAAGTCATCTTGGTGGAAGTCCAACACGTGAATGTTTATGGATTGTACGACCAAAAAACGATTTAATTATTGATACAATGACTACGCCAAGTATTCAGAGTGTGATACAATTCAGTATTCATGATGATATTAATGTGAGTTGTCAGGAGAATTCTGTTTACGTTTATGATGGTTTGCCGGATTTTGTTTCATCTACCAGCAGCCATCAGAGTCAACTGCTTGGTGTTTATTGCACGGAGAGCACGGATTATCCAGTCACCGTTGAAGCTCGGTCTGGAATTCTTACGGTACATTACAAGCAGTTGGATGAGATTGAGGGATTTAATGCAAGTTATGTTGCTATGACCTGTGGAATTGGTTGTCCAGCTAATCGAGAATGTCGCAATGGAAATTGCTTATGCAAACTCGGATTTGTTGGGATTCATTGTGATATTGAATTGTGTCCGAATAATTGTACTTCGTTGCGGAAACAGGGAATTTGTGATAAGAGTTATGGACATTGTGTCTGCGCGATTGGTTACGGGGGTCGTGATTGTTCTATCAAAATCGAACCACATCAGCTAGTATTCACTGAATTATTTAACTCGGAATATTTGTCGGATAATTTGGACCACTTGAGAAAGACTTTGCCAAGATTTGGACACAGTTTGGTTGCAGATCGTCGAGGAAGTTTGTGGATGTTCGGTGGATATTCACTAAGTCATGGTGCGTTGAATGACATCCGTTTATTTGATACGAAGAATAATACTTGGATGCCTGTTACGGTTGAATCAACTTCGGAATCATCAATGCCACAAGGCAGATACTTTCACGCTGCTGAAATTGTACACAGTCGTCAACAAATTTACGTCTACGGTGGTTTGTCAATGAAGGAAGAGGGAATTTCAGGATTAACGAACAATACATTGAGCGATTTCTGGAAATTCAGCTTACAAAATCAACGATGGAGTCTGGTTAAACAATTAACATTCAATGATGTGCCACCACCACTTGCTGGACATACTCTGACGTTGAGACGCAATGGAGAGTCAGAAAGTTTGATATTGATCGGTGGCTTCAGTCCTAAATACGGGTATTTAGATCGCGTATGGGAATTTAATTTGGAAAGTGAAATTTGGGAAAGTATTGACACAGTCGGAAACGGTCCATTGGGTGTTTATGGACATACAACTGTTTATCATAGCAAATCAGACAGTCTTTACGTATTCGGTGGTTACACTTATGCAGTAAATCGCACATTCATCTCCAATAAACTCTACGCACTCAATTATAAATCTCGAATGTGGTCAGTTCTGCCGCCATTTAGTGATGAATTCACTGATGGTAACAGTTTGCCTCAAGCAAGGTTTCTACATTCAGCTGTTTCCACTGATGAGTACATGGTAATCTTTGGTGGCAGACAGAATCCACACAACACAAGTGATTCATTGATTGCTTATAAGTACGCTTGCAATTTATGGATTCGTTTGATAACTAAAGACACAGAAATCATTGGAACACCACCACCGCCAGCGTATGCGCATGCTATGACGCACGCTGATCCAGAAGTGAATGCTATTTATGTTGTTGGTGGATTTGATGGTGGAATTAAGAGCCATGTAACACAAATTAGTATTCCAGATGATTTGTGTAACTTGTGGACGGACAAAGCAACTTGTCGAAAGTATTTCGGCTGCTCTTTTTGCGCTGTTACTACAACTGCTGGTAGAAATGCTTCGTATTGTTTCTCAAATCAATTGTCCATCAACCGTGATGATAAATGTGACATCAATGTTACCCAAGCGCAACGTTCGAATGGAATATTTTGTAATTATGAATGGATGGCGAGTAGAAAATGTCAGAATTTAAGAAGCTGCACTGAATGTCTAGCACAATGGCCGCATTATAAAGATGATGAGCCGGTTTGTAAATGGTGTACGAATTGTCCTACTGGTAAATGTATTCCATCGGAGAAAGATTGTGATGAACATAATAAATGTAATGTTAGACAAATATCAGTTACCGATGTTGATCAGTGTGGAGAACGTCAATGTCCCGCAAGTGATTGTGATAAATGTAGGAATCTTGGTGATTGTGTTTGGACACGGCAGATATTGAAAACTTCCGAGTTTGGTTTGAAGATGACGAGTGAACCAATCTACGATTGGAATTGTGTGTCGAAGGATATTTTCGAACGTTCGAGTATTAAAATGGCGAGCACGGAATGTGAGAAACGTTGCGGTGAGCACAAAGATTGTACGAGTTGTTTGAAAGGGAGTGGATCGGAGGGTGGTTGGCATGAGTGCAGATGGTCTACTCAGCTCAATGAATGTATTTCACCTTCTTATCAACCGCTGTATTGTGCTGGTGGTGTTTGCGGATTGGTATTGCGTAATTCTGACATTGAACACTGTCCTGAACCTTGTTCAGTGTTCAAACAGTGCAGTACCTGCTTGAAACATTCACATTGTGGCTGGTGTTCGCTTGATTCGGCTGATATTACTGGACAGGGAATTTGTACTGAGGGTTCACTTGAACCTCCAACTGATTATCCAGCTGGAGGGACTTGCGAGATGCTCTATAATCAAATGAATCCCCATTCTGAATCATCAATCATGACTACGTTCTCACCAGAGGAATTGGACTCAATCGAAAGCATCCAGACAAACGAAACTTCAACGACTCCTACACCAAAGGAAACTTCACCAATATTTTCCTGGCATTATGTCAGATGTCCTCCAGAGAATGAATGTATCAATCGTCATCATACATGTTCACCAAAGAGCGAAAAATGTTTCGATTTACCCGAAGGATTCGAATGTATGTGCGGTGATGGATACAAAAATGAAACAACATGGTCATTGAATGAATTTTCTCGCAAAACTTGTGTACCGATGTGTACTCAGGGTTGCGTACGTGGAACTTGCATTGAACCAAACGTTTGTCGATGTGATTTCGGTTATGTTGGTGCCAATTGTTCTATCCAATGCCAATGTAATGGTCACAGTAATTGTGCTGGGCCTGATAAATTAAATGAATGCATTGAGTGTCATAATAACACGATGGGACCTCAATGTGACAAATGTAAACCGCTCTATGTTGGTAATCCAGCTGATAATGGTCAATGTGTTCCTTGCTTGGAATATTGCAATGGACACACGAGAATTTGTATCAATGAAAGTATGACTGTGTCTGATCCTTACTCAGTTGATCGAATGTCAATTGAATTGTTGACAAAACAGTTGGTTGAAGGTCCCGTTGCTAAAGCCAAGTGTGTTAATTGTGGGAATAATACTAAAGGAGATAAATGTGGCGAATGTGTCTCGGGGTATTTTCGAGGAACTGAAGACTTGAGAGATGTCTGTAGACCGTGAGTATATTCGTTTAGTTGATTTAGAAGATAATTGTAAGAATAATGTAATTAAAGAGAACAATTCTATTTCAGGTGCGAATGTCACGGCCATGGCTTTACTTGTGATCCAGTAACCGGTGAAAAATGCAATTGTGGTAACAACACTGAGAGTGAGCCATCATGCACCAGTGGACCAACCAAAGGAAACAATGTTGGAGCTCACATTGGTACACCATGTTGGATGGTACAGTGTAGTAAATGTCGCGAGAACTACGCTGGAACTCCAACCGCTGGCCACCAATGCTACAAAACTGTAACAGTTGACAACAAAATGTGTTTTGATTCGAAACTCATTGACGAATGTAAGATGAAACCGAAACCATTGAATCCAGGACAAACAGTATTTTACATGGTACAACCGCGTTTTATGAATGTTGATATTCGAGTAATGGTTGATGTGACTCAGGGCGCTCTTGATTTATTCCTAAGTCCACGCGATGATTCTTTTGTTGTGTCTCTCAATTCATCAACTGGTTATCAAGATGTTGAATTAGACGGAAGATTCAAATGGCGAAAGGATCATTATGACAATTGGTTCGATGATCAATTGCTGCATCGGATTAGAATCGTTGAATTTCATCCACAAAATTCATATTCATATCCTGCTAATACTACAACTACAACAACTGAGCCCAATTGGAATACCGGACCGCAATATTTAGTTATGGAACGTTATGCAGAAGGTTTGGCAACATTTATAACTATTGAGCAGCGCAATACATTTTTAGTTATTAGAAATCTAACGAATCGCTTGGTGTTGACGTTACCGCAAGACAAACACGAATTGGGACAGACTAAGTTCCACATTGCATTGCGTGCTATCGACACACCATATCCAGAAATGAATGGACGTGCTGCGTACGGAATGATATTCTTTCGCCAAGATCAATTACACATTGATCTATTTGTATTTTTCTCCGTATTCTTTTCCTGCTTCTTTTTATTCCTCGCTGCTTGTGTCGTTGGTTGGAAGACCAAACAAGCAGCAGATGTGCGTCGTGCACGTCGACGTCATGTTGTTGAGATGTTGCACATGGCAAAACGACCATTTGCTTCTGCGACAATACTTTATGATCGGGATGGGAATGTTTGTAGTCCAAGTTCACCACAGAGAAAAGGGCGAAGAAATAAAATTGTTAATTTTCATAGTGATGTTAGACCAGTTGCAGTTGAACCTACGGATGATGGAGTGGCAGCTGTTGCTACTGTGTTTATCAGGTTACCTGGTGGTAGACAGGCACCGGTAAAGTTGGCGCTTGGTAGTTCATTGATTCTACTTACTCGCGTTTATCCAGTGAATAGTCGAGTGTTTCTTCGACGACGAAATAGTCATGCTGTTAATTGAACTTGAAAGAAAAGAATTCGTCAAAGTTGTGCATTTCTGTGCTTTTAAAAGCGATTTTCAATCGCATGGGATATTCAATCTTTATTTCCTAGTGTCAAAAGTATTATTATCGATGCATTTTCTATTTATTCTTTTTGTTACTCGGGTTTTATCTCATTCAATTGCATTCCCATTCGATCAAATATTATATTTTTTGTTAAATTTATCAACTACAACCCGAGAAGAACCCCAAGTCTCTCTTATATCATCATAAAACATTAGAAATAATAAAATTCAACAAAAGGAAGCAAAGATTGAAGCCACAAATTTTCCATTCCTAACTCCAAAAGAATAATTCAAATTCTTTAAGTAAGATCTGTGTGAATGTTTTATAAATTCACAGAAGTATGAAAAAAAAAAAACAAAAATGTAATTTAATAATTGTAATAATTTATAATATTTTATATTTCGGTAATGTAAATTATTGAACAATTGATATCAATTGAAATAGCTCGAATTAACGATTATTGATCAAATTAAATTTCACCATGACGAGGATGTGTCTGCGGATGTGTAAATAAATTATTTAAACATATATATATATATATTATATATATAATATATAAATAAACAATTTGTAATTGAAGTTATATTTGATACTTTCAATGTGTTTTCAAATAATTATATTGAATAAATTATACGTAAATATATACAAAATAATATTTACATTGTTGTTAAAGTCAGAAGGGAGAAAAAAAAGACACAAAGAAACAATTCATAATGAACAACTAACGAAAGAGAAAAATTGCAAGAAATATTGAAAAAAAATAGTATCAATATGAGCAGCAGTATTAAAATTTTATCGTACGAATTTATTATTTAATTATATAGAAAGAATGTTGATGAGATAATTAAATGAATTGAAAAGACAAAAGAAGTTGTGAGGGTGAAGATGAAAAATGTAAAATTATACTCAAAAATTTCGATATAATTAAGTGAAAGGATAATTAAAATAAAGACATGAAGAGGAAAATGTGAAATGTGCACAATTCGAGTTAACAATTGAATTATTAATTGTAAAATATAAAATAAATCATGGGCAATGCTGAAAAAAAGAGGAGAAATAATGTATACTTATTATTAGTGTAAATTTATTTGTGCGGGTTTATTGTTAATTTAAAAACAGCCAATTCATATATATATGTATATTTTCATCATGCATATATATGAATGCATAATATTGTAAAGATTTTATCATAAATTGTAAATAATTAACAATTGCATGTGAATAAGTATTCATAAATGTGTTTTATGATTTTATTTGCTGTAGGAATCCGATCATTTAAATATTATTCAAAATATGATATTTTCTGTTATTAAAAGACCGACAATTTTTTTTGTATCTCTTTCGTTATTGTGTCACAATTTGTGTTTAAACAATTGGATTAAACCTTATGTGAAGAGGAGTGGATTGTTTTGGATTGTTCATTGTCATGACAACGAGTTGGAGTCGATGGAGTCCACAGGGGAATGTGGGGATGAAATGGTCAAGGCGAAATGTTATTTCATTCATGAGTCCATGTTTTTTTCTTGGTAGTAGAGATTGACGAATATTGGTTGACGGAAGACGTTAAAGATAAAAAATACAGATAAATAAATGAGTGAACAATGCGGTTCAAAATATCCTTATGGAATAAAAATGGTCATAAAAAAATGGTGACTTGCATTGCATGGAATTCAGCAGAAGAAATTTATTCATGCGGGTGAGATTATAAAGTGTTCAATTCACATTTCAATTTATCAATTAATTTGTCATTGACTTCTCTTGTTATTGTAGGGAAGATCATTTATTGCTGTGTTGGCATTTGGATGGCGGTACAGCAAATGCAAGTACAATAACACAATTCTCCAAGGAATTTTATCCTACTGATATGCAATGGCATCCACGTTCGATTCAAACCAATGGTACAAGTATGAAGAAACAATCACTTGATTTTTTGTTGATTACAACTGCGGATGGTAAGAATGAATAGATCAATTATCCAATAAATTATTTGAATAATCCATTAATTAATAAATAGGGTTTCACATCCTCTTTTCTTATTAATTATGAACTTTCTTTTATCTATGCAGGAAAATTTCATTTGATAAATAAAAATGGACGCATTGAGAAGACGATTGAGGCTCATAAAGGTTCGACTTTGATGGGAAAATGGAATTCTGATGGCACAGCATTATTTACTGGTAAATAAAAAAAGTAAATTGTGTAAAGATGAAAAGGGTATTTTTCCAGATCGAAGTCCTAAGATATTTATTCTGTTCCCTTTTTTTTTCGTTTGCGTATTTGATAATTGTGTTGATGAGACAGCAGGTGAAGATGGATGCATCAAAATCTGGTCGAGAAGTGGAATGTTACGTTCGACAATCGTGCAAGGAACTTCACCAGTTTTAGCTGCAACTTGGAGTCCTGATAATTCAACTATTTTATATTCTCAGGGCTCACAACTATCAATGCAATCATTGAATTCCTCCACCAAAGCACGAAAGGTAACTGAACTCTGAAAAACCTTTTTAATTTTCAAATTATCAATAGAAAACATTATTTACGATTATTTCAGTGGTTCGCTCATGAAGGATTGATCCTCGCAGTTTCCTGGAACAAAAATAACAATTTAATAGTATCAGGTGGAGAAGATTGTCGTTATAAAGTATGGGACAGCAATGGAAATCAATTATTTATCAGTGCAATGACTGAACATCCAATCACATCAATTAATTGGTGTCCTAATGGTCGATATTTCGCTGTTTGTTCTTATAATACAGTCAAACTCTGTGATAAAACTGGTGTAAGTATAAACAGAAGATTATATCTGAATATTTCTCTGCCTTAAAATATTATCATAAATTATCCTGTTCAAGTGGTCGCATTCATTGGAAAAAATAAATACTGGAAGTATTTACAGCATCGCATGGTCGAATGACAGCACACAAGTGGCTATGGGTTGTGGAAATGGTGTCATTTTAACTGCTCATGTCATAGATCGGTAATAGATTGATTTACTTGTATCAAGATAGTTTGGCTTATTATTTCTTATTTATTGTAAACTTTACAGAAGGTTGGAATGGAATAATTATGAAGCAACTCTGGTACGAAGGAAGACGATCACAGTTCGTGAAGTGGGCAATGATTACATTGAAACTCTTGATATATCTGACAGAGTTGTACATTTAGAGTTTGCATTTGATCATCTTGTTGTTGTCACACCGAATCAGTGTCATATTTATTCCACAACTAATTGGAATACACCAGCGATATTTGATTTGAAGAATAGCATAATATCTGCAGTTATACTTGCAGACAGGTGAGCAAAAGCAGATGAAAAGGAATAATACAATTAATTACATCAAATTACAATTAATTACTTTGTATTTCTATTCAGACACTTTTTAATGGTCGAATGGAACATGGTGACATTGTACAATTACCAAGGACGAGTTCTGAGTGTTCCTAAATGGAAGGGAATGACACAAGAGCCTTTGTATTCTCCTTGCATTGCTCTCTGTTCAGACACATTGGTGATACGAGATCAATCTAATGACAGAAGTAAACGATCTCATCACTTTTTCAATCATCCAATCATCAACAATTACCTTTGGATATATTATAAATGTAAAATATTTTCTTTTCAAATGTTTTAGTGCTACATATTCTCGAAATATCGAGTAATAAACCAGCAGTTGAAGCACAGCCTCATTTACACTCAACAAACATTGTCGAAATAGCAATTAATTACATTGGTGGAACAAATGATCGACAATTGGCAGTTGTTGATGAAAATCGTGACTTATTTTTACTTTCTATAAGAACAACTGGCTTTGGACGAGTTTGTAAAATAGGTAACAGCTAAATTTTCAATTATTCCAATGAAATGTTTTTCAATAAGTGGTGAAAACGATGAATTATGACACTTTCATTATGTCTATAGCTGCTATGGCGTCGAGTATTGCTTGGGCAATTGATGCAAATGTTTTAGCTGCAATGTTGGATGCGACTCTATCGATTTGGTTGTGTCCTAATTGTGTTCATTATAGCGATCGGAAAATAATACGTAGGACCCGAATCGACAAGGAAAATAGGTAATAGTTCTACGTTCTAATGTCATCTTGATAAATTGAATAATTTTAGACGACTGTTCAATTTGTAGTGAATTTGGAAAGCAGCCGAGTATTGTTAGCGTACAGAATGGAATGGTGACTGTAAGACGTGGTGATGGTGCTATAGTTTCCGTTTCATTCTACACATTCTTTACAACATTAAATCAACATATTATTAACAATAAATGGCAAGAAGCAATTTCTCTCTGTCGTATTGCACAGAATGAAATGCTATGGACTTGCATGGCAGTAATGGCTACTGAGAGTAAACAATTGAATATTGCTGAAGAAGCGTACGCAGCTATAGAAAGATATGACAAAGTTGATTACATTAAATCAATTCAGGTATTAATTTCCTCTACGTTTGTCATTACTTCGTCCTGGTAATATTTTTTGTACCTTTGCTGTTAAAGGCAATAACTAATAAGACAGAGAAAATGGCTGAGATGTCACTGCTAGCTGGTGATTTATTGGCCGCTGAAGGAATCTTATTGCAAAATGGTTTCATTAATGAAGCGATAAGGATCAATATCCAAATGTACAATTGGAATAGGTTGGTTAATTTTAGAGAAGTTCTTCGCTTGATATATCGCTCGAGTGTTCTTATTCATTTATGTCTGTTTATATGGATTGATCTTATAAAGAGCATTGGAATTAGCGATTCGTCATAAGAAATTAATGGATGATGTTTTAAATGCACGTCGATTGTATCTACAATTGTTGGACAAAAAGGAAACGAATTCGAGCTACATCGCATTAACCGCCACAAAGACAAAAGCTGAAGTACTGAAATCTCATCAGGAAATTTAACCATCAACTAATACGAACTTAACTATTGATTAATGATGAATTTTGCAGATTAATATTACGAGCGAGAACAATGAATTGCTGGAAGTTAACGATGATGGAATGGAAGATGCGATCGATAATTGATGAATATATTACTTACTACGTAAATTTACGTATCATCTTCCATCGTCTAATTCCAGTCATGTTTTTTCGTACATTTTCATCAACTTCTGAATAAATATCGATCTAATTCTTTACAACCCACCACAAGATAAAGATCATATGATAAGAATTCGTAATATTATTGTTATAAAACCAATTAAAACAGTTGAACAAACAATTAAGGTAACAATTCCACGTTCTTGCCAAGCACAATCTGGTTCAACTGGTCGACAACGTGCACTCAATGCGCTCTAAATAAACAAACAGATCAAGTAATGAATAAACAATTCGGAATTCAAGATCTTGGAAGATTATAAAGTATTTTAAACAAATCTGTTTATTTATTTACCCAGCCGCCGTTCGCTTGGATCCAAACAGCCAAATCCTCTTCGAGGACTTCAGTCATAGCGCGCTGTATCGCTGGAATAAATTCAGCTTTATCTTGACGAACGCAATCGACAGCAACCCCACCAGCAACCGCATACAAAGCAACAATTTTACTCCACGTCATTCCACCACTTGCACGCAACATTTCACGTGATACATCAGTTATTACATCGGATGCTGTTTGTTCATCTGAGAAATGTCCACATCCAACTTGTCGTGACACTCTGACGAATAAATGAGGATGCATTTTTTCTAATTCACTACCGAGTGTTATTAATACTGGTGATACATCATCAATAACTAATGTATCTGCTGATATCATTGCACTTCGCATTCTTTTTAATCCCAATTTACGTTGGTATATTCCAGATCGTTTCAAACGACTCTTTATATATTGACCACATAGCGCTGAACCCTGAAATTCATAATATATTTCTGTGTAGAAGATAACTGTCCAGAAAAAATGACCAATCTACTTTAATATTCAAATATCATTTAGTGATCAATCTACTTATTTTTTTTTTGTTACCTGTTGGACAACAAGATCAACTGAATCAGAAGCAGATCTCCATCCAATAGTATTTGATATTCTTCTGGAAACAACATCGCTAACATTGCTAAATCTTCTTTTCGCTGAACTAACACCTAAATTCCCAGGCAAACTCAATGCGAAACTCGCGCGTCTCACAGTAGTTTGTTGAGGAGTTAACAACATGTCTCCAGTATTTTGCTTAACTTCATTCGTTAATCCGCTCATTTTCCAATCCATATTATAAATCTCGTGAATTAAATCCGTCCGAACTAATTGACAAACGAAACAAATGATGAATGAACACATAAACATTCAATTTCAACATAACAATCACGAAATAAATACAAAATCATTTTCTCTCTTGAAACTTACACTTGCGTGAGTACTTGCAGGTACTTGACATAGACCTTGGTGTCCAAAAAAGGCCGTGGAATTAATTTGTGTCACGGTCTTTTAATACACACAACGTTTGCGTTTATTTATTGAACAATTCGAATATTTCAATTGTTACCTCGCTCAATCATTTGATGAATTAACATAAAGACAATAAAACAACACAGACTAATGTGTCGTTGCTAATTTTTCTTTAATGTATTTGCATTTGCACCATATGTTCCAGTCATTTTTACGTCTGTATATAATTTCTGTTATGTTCTGTATGTGGCACGTTGTATTTATCAGCATTTAATGCTCGACCTTCATAACTATCACGTTTAACGACGTGTGTTCTGTGTCATTGTAAGAGCGCTGCCTTTTTTTTTCCTCTCTTTTTCAACCTTTTTATTTCCATTCGATTGGCACACAGGTGATGTTTGCCCTGTTACAACACAGGTGAAGAGAAATATTGATGAAGAAAAAGTAGAAGGATTCACCAGGAAAATATACATTCGTCTGATAAACAACAATAACGAAGACAAAGAATCTATTGCAGATCACATAAAAGAAAACAAATCCGGCATTGACATCACTCACAAAAGAATTTTCATTGCCATACGTATCGTAAAACACTTAATGCTATGTAATATTTCACTCTATCACAAAACATGAATGAGAAGAATTAAAGATCATTAACAAATTACAAATGAAATTATCATCCCATTAATTTCCCATAGCAATCACAAAATAAAGAAACTCAGCATTGAAACACGTGCGAAAATTGAATGACAATTGTTCAAATCACAACAGAACATCGATCAACAAATAAACAAGATAAAAAATTAATAAACTCATCACTTAATAGATTAATTAGTTACATCTCTCTGAGTGAAAAGAAAGAAAAGGATCGAATACAAACGTTTTTGCTTACGTGGAAAAAAATAATAAATTTAATGGTAGTAAAACTCAATAACGACTAAAAAAAGAAAAAGACACTGCCAGCGGCAACGAGTTTCGGTTCACTTGTGTGTATGAAATAATTGTGAGAGCATAAAGCGTTTACCACACATTAACAAGACCCGCATATACAAATACACATTAACACACTCATCAAACACTCATACAAAACCTACCAATGTATTTAACAACTTACAACACATTCACTCATACTGATTCAAAAAAAGAGAAAACGAAAAAAAAAAAAACCATCAACACAAATACAAGTGAAAATGAAAGTAAATTATTTCCCCACTCATTAATCATTTCCATCAATATTCACAATCATTAACACATCATTTACATTCTCATCTCCAATATAAATTATCAACTCTTCTAATTTTTTTCTTATCTTTTTTTTCATTATTATTTTTATTCGCTTTTTTCTTTCTGCAATTGAAATTTTTTCACACATTTATTTATAATTATTCAATTGATTAATCATACTTTTAATGATAATTTACGGTAAATTAGCATTTACAGTCTTTGATAATGAATAACTTAATTAATTCAACATTCAACAATTTGGTGAAAATTACAAAAAAAAAGTTTGAACGATCCATGAAAACGAACATATATATATTTCTGTTGTTGGTTATTCATTGTTTTATATATTTTTTGCAATAATTAATGTGTATAAGATAATTATCGATTGAATTCCAGCAACAAGAGGAGAAACAGTTATGCAGAATATATATTTTCGTTTGTTTATACGCAGTAATTTCTTTTTGTTTATATATATATGTATATATATATATATATATATATATATATTTATATTTACATTAACGGTTTCGATGAATAAATAAATAACGACGTGGATACACTAGTCGAATACAGACGACTTATTTTTTTACTTCGACTCCTTCACACTCTGATATGCAATTAATAATAATATTTATATATTTATTTATATTTATATTTATATCTATCCATATATATGTGTGTAGTGTGTACGCATATGTATATAATTGTATATTGATGAATTTTCTATTGTTTCTAGCTGTTTTCAACGTCTCCATAAGCGATTTATAATAAACAATTGTAAATTACAAGTTTTATATTACAGATTATTTTTGCATGAATATTTTTAAATTGAGAATGGAGATAAAGAAAAGAGTTTGGATGAATTGGATTTTGCAATTTCTGTTGTTGCTGTTTGTATTCTGTTTTTCTTCTCTGTCGTCTTTTTTTCGTTGTGAAAAATAATAATTGTTATAATTTATGTAATAATAAAGATAAATATAATAGTACCGTTTTTTTCTTACGTTTTTTTTTCGCTACAAAAAAGCTGTCGTTATTGATTTGAGATTTTTTTTCAATCTTTCATCACCGGTCGTTGATTTTTCCTTGTATAAATTAATGTTTCTTGTTTGCGCCTATTCTTTCATTCAGTTGTATATTTATTGACTATGTTTTCCTTTAAATGTGTACTTGTTATTAAACAATTAATTTTTTCTCTTAATCGACAGTTTGTTGTTCAATTTCGCTGCCTTTACCGCATGGAGACGTTTTTTATTTGCTTCATTTGTTGACTTTCATTTCCATTCATAATTTTCTGCCGTATTTTTTCTTGGTTTATTGTCCGTCCTAACTTCTTCGGTCTAAAGATTCTTTTTCTCTGTTTATTTACAATGGAAATTGTTTGTATAATTCTGTCCTAATTGTTTCATCATGAAAATAGTCCAAAATTTTGAAGATTGGAAAATTAATTGCACATTTGTTTCGTTCATTCATTTGTCTCTGTCTCATCATTACCTATTTCACGTTTTATTTCTTTCTCGTGTAATTATAGTTGTCTACAAAATCACGAAAATAATCTGTATAATTGAATGTTTCGATAATATTTACTGTGAACAAATGAAATGAACAAACAAATAGATTGGTATACAAAAGCCACACTTAATACGAACACCGAGAGAAAAAAATATACTCTACATAAAGAATTATTTAATTCTATATACAAATGTATAATATAATAACTAATTCAGGTCCAATGAGTACGAAGGATTAGTTCCAATAGATTTGTTTCTTTCCTTCATCTTCTTTTTGTTTTATCAAATAAAAATTGACTGATTATATCCGATAACTTTACATGAGAGAAAAAAATATAATAGTTAATAATGTTAATGATGAAGATTGATAATAAATAATTTTTGCACACGTTAATTCAACAATAAAGGAGAAAATGAAAAAAAAAAAACATAGAAAGAGAGTCTTGCATTTAAATTTGATCATCATGAATTTGTTACAATAATAATTTAATAATAACTACAGTAATAAACATCGTTCCATTTCTTTCTTCGTATTTATATTTTAATATATTTATATATATTTATTTATATATTAACTGAATATTAACTAAAATAATATTCTTTTTCACTCATTGCTTCTTATTTTTATTGTATAATATTGTGTGTTAAATCTCTTTTCTATAAAAAAAATTTAATGGACTTCCTGTCAACTGTTAATCCCGCGATTTCATTGTTCAACCATGCATTGATTACCAACTCCACTTTGATATGGAGTTTATTCCTATTTTACCTCAGACATTTATTTGTGGTCAACTTAAATAAACATTTTATTACGCACGTTCGACGCGCATTACTTTTCATCTAATTAAGCTGTAAATCGTTCTGTTCATTTCATTGTCTCATTATTTGTAACCTTTTGTTCCATTCTTTTCTCAGCTTCATCGATTATGGTGTTATAATGTATGTTATTCCATTCAATAATATTATTGTTTTGTTTTTAATTATGATTAATTATATCTTTATTATCTTCATCGTCATTTTTATCAGTTCAACAGACTAAAATTTACCACCGTGTTTCTGTTTGCTTCCTATCGGCGTATTATAATACTATTTTTTGTTGTTTTTGTTATCTTATTTTCTTCTAAGCAATGAAGAGATGAGAGGATACACGAGCAAATATTTATAACACTCATTTTATTTTCTTCATCTATATATATATATATTTTTGTTTTGCTTTCTTTTTTCTTCTTCATTTCAATTTAATGACTTCTTATGAAACATCGAATGACGAGACAACAAATATTAATTAAATAAAGTTTATAGAGAGTTGTTTTGTTGTTTCTTTTGTTGTGGCAGTTTTTATAGATACTAAATAATAATTGTATAATCAAATCGAATATCAAGACCTAATGAAATTCAATTTTTAGGCTCCAGCAAAGCCATAAACTTCCAATACACGAATTTCAAAATCACCACTAGCACATAATGGTGGATTATTAAATGTAGAGCAGTGATCAGTTTTGCCAAATCTGATATTTTCATCCATCCAAATAGCCTGGCCATCGCTACAATATTTATTCGTATTTTAAAATCGCCTATTTCTTTTTATCTTTCATGCATTTATTTGGTCTTGTTAGCTATTGGAGCAATGTATTCTGAATTGTAAACTTACCCGCCACCAATTGTTATCATTTTCGCATCAGCAGCCATGAATAATTCTGCTGAGTGATGAACTTTTGCGTCATTGTGTGAATCCATACCAATCCAGGGATACTTGGCACGTTCTGGATACAAACTGAACAAAAACGTTTCACCAGTACCAAAATACGCTTGTCTTTGGCCTTTATCATCCTTCAAATTACGTTCGCACCATCTTGTTGAACAATATGCTCCAAATACCTTCGAATAAGAGCCAGAAATAAAACCCATTTACATTGAGACAATAAAACAATAGAATAATAATCTTCCATATCAAAAAATTGATTTATTCACCTCATTATTGCATGTTTTGATCATCAACAACGTCGGCTCGTGTTGTTCAACCCGAACATAAAATGTCGTTAATGAACATCCATGTTCTTCAGTTGTATACAATAATATTGGCTGATACATTGTAATTCTCACTGGCAACCACGACCACAATGTGAATAACTATTCAAACAAAGAAAGAAAACAAAAATGAACGATTAAATATTCAATCATCAGAAAAAACATGGAAAAAAAAATGAGTAAATGAAAGAAGCGACCATTTATGATAACAATTCAAACAATATTATTAGAAATCCTTATGAAAATTTCTTTTGTTTATTCCTGTATCAAAAATAATCTTCTTCTCATTATTATCAATCAAAACTTGCGATAGTATTCCATGCAATTCGACAATCAACGATAATCACAATCTCATAATATCAATCACAACCAATAAAAAAAAAATGGGAAAATGCCATATTTATCAATCATGAATGAGGAAAAAAAATGTCGAACGATCAAACTCAATTTTGTACCATACTAGAAAAAAAATCCAAAGATAATAAAATGACAATAATAATAATTCCATGCTTCCAATCATTTTCAATCATGCAAAAGGATGTTGGCGCCACAATTCTTTTTGCTATTGAGTGATACAGATGAATGATGACAGATTTTCTTTTTTTTCTGAATGGAAATTATTAATATTTCAATCTGTACTGCATAGCATTTTTTTATAATGAATAATCTAACGTGACCAGCATCCTCGTGAAGTTCTCATTAAATATAAATCATATTCATAGCGCTAAAAAATCCATGTAATATCTTAACATATCTAATAAAGAACAGTGAATAATTCGCTTCGAATAACGTACTCAGTGTATAAACAATATTTGCTATACACATAAATTAATAAACAAAAAGTTATCTCACAATAATAAGCTGTGGTACATCTAAATGTATAATTATTTGGCAACATAATAATAAAGTCAATTTATTAACAATATAATACGAATAGCGCTAATTTTCGTTCTTGGTTTCGATTAATGCCTGGTATTTACTTACATCAGGCACATCTAAGATCTGTGAATTAACTGTTTGTATGGGATAAACACCCATAGACAGAGCACGCGGTCCAGGACTGTGAGCACCCTATTGTTTTTCGTTATGTTTCCGTTAGTAATCGCAGCGTAACACAGAATAAAAGACAATAAAGAATTGCCAATCAAATTCGTGGAACATTTTTATCAATTTTATCAACTCTCCAATTATCATTAACCATTCAAAATTGAATATTCATTCAATAATATTCGTCACAACAATAATAATTTATAAACACATTTATCTACCCACCAATTTTCATGTGAATGAAGTGTATCGACTCGTGATTGGAACATCAAGTGATGAACCAATGCACAAAATCAGTTTATTCTCATAATGACCTGAATTTTATCTCAATTTGTTATACGATTATTTTATTGTTTGAATTGGTGGGATAAATAACATTTGAATTACACATAACCAGAGCTACATTACCTAACTAATAATACAACGCAGAAAAAAAAAAGAATAGTAATTAAAACAAATTATTGTAATTTGACATTTCCATTTTTCAAGTTACGAGAAAAAAATGTAAAAACAGAAATCAACAAACATGAAACCAATTCGTTTTATATTTGTTTTGTATTTTTTTTTTCAACGCATTATTATCATAAATCGGCCATGCGAATTCTGGCACTCCTGAAAAAACATAAATTATTTATCAATTTTGGATCTGTCGCCATTGAATCAACAAAAATCTGTAAGAATTCTCGACCTTTGGATGTGTAGAAAAATGTTTCGTGTCTTCTTTTCTCTCAGTTCATATCGTTATTATCAAATTATTTGTACCACGATCGAGGATGTGGTCGTAATTGTATATAAAATAACAAATGTATTTACATATGACTATGTAAACAATTAGATAATAATATGAAATTGATATTCTCGAAATGGAATTAACAACAAATAAAAAAATGAATTCATAAGAATCAAATGAATGGCAGTTGCAAAATGGTAACGGCGAAACAAAGCTGACTCGACAAATATATGAACAAATAGGAAAAAAAAGGAGATAAATAATAATGATGTAAGTAAATATGTGTAAGTAACAATTATATAGGTAAATAAAATAGTAGTCCAGGTGAACAGAGGTAAATAAAAAAAAAATTATAGCACATGAAACTAAACGACACATTTTCCAAAAAGATAATTAATACAATACCCTGTCTTTGTATGTATCTTCGCACTCTTTCTGAAAACAAATTGAATTATTGAAAAAAAAAACACGACTTTTTTTTGTTTCTTTTATTTTTGTGAAGTGCAGTGGCGAAATTAATGTCCAATTGTTTCTCAACAAAAAAATGAATTAGAACAATCGATTACATATCGTGCCTCGTCGTCATCAAACTATTTATCCGAAATAAAAACTGAAATTGGAGATAAAAATATATTTTCATTGAACGCAAAACATCCGTTATCAACACAATTAATTACTTAATCAATTAATTGAATAAATAAACAAAGACAATGTATTCGCGATAATTGGACAAAACATAAATAAGAATTAGTTTCCCATTTCTTATAAACCCATCACCAAAATAAAAACAAATAGTAAACAAGGGAAACAAATAAACACAAAAGAGAAAATGAAAAAAATTCAAAAGAGTTTCACAAATAGAATTAAAAATGGAGAGACAAAGTAGCAATTGTTTCAAATATTGCATCAATTTCACCAAATAACCCATTTGTAAAAAAAAAATCAATGCAATTATGTCTAAAAACATTCATAATATTTATATCGATATTGATATATATATATATATATATATATGCATCAATTTTATTGATTATTTCATTAATTTAAGAATTCAGTTTCAACTTACCTCGCGTATGGTGAGTGTATGTGACATCATTTGTATGTTGACTTGTGATTGACTCGTTGGTAAATTGTCTGTTGAACGAGAACGTGCCAGTGATCTCGATCCAGAGAGAACACTACGGCTTTTCAAAGCCATCTCCGTGCGCACAAATACTCTTGATATGTAAGCCGAACTTAATCCACGAATTCCAAATGCTGTGCGCAAAAATTTTGCCGGACTCACCTGTAAAAATCATCAACCTCAAATTTATTTACTTCATCTCAACATGAATAATCGTTTATACATAGTTGAGATGAATATTTACAGGTATTTGACGACAAAATTTTGAGAGAGCTGTATCAACACCATTTTTCGATATTTCATTCATCCATTCAGAGGTTGGCGAAGATGAATGTTTGTAAAATAACAAAACAACTGCCATAGCTACCCGATAAAAAACTTTTGAACCTTCGTGCAAAAAACAGTCCATAACTCTGACTAGATGTTGAAATGGTAGTAATTGTAAAATCCACCATATCCAGTCCATGTAAATTCTCTCAGCTCGTGAGCCCGAGCAATGCCTTGTTAAATGTACCGCTGCTGACTTCTGAAATTAGGGAACAATAATTAAATAAATTTTCCTCACTTGTATCAAAGGACAACATAAATCTCCTTTACCTACCACATGTTTTTTAGTTATTTGCTCAACGGTTTTCCATGTTACTTCATATAATAATTTCGTTTGGGTTATAAACATCTTTTCCTTCGCGGCAACAAGACTCGCCATACAATGATAACATTCTTCTTCTAAAAACCAAAGAAAATATCAACAAAACGACATTTATATTTCCATTAATTCACAATGTCATTTTTTCTATTTACCTCATTGAATATTTGCGAATACAAACCTGTCATGAAGTGAAGAAGCAATGCAGTTATTGGATACAATGACGGACTATAAGTTATATCAGGGCACGCATATCCAAGCACCGAAACCACTCTGTCAGCGACACTTCGACCCTTTCGTGTTAAATGATAAGACAAACAATGCGTACTATCAACAAATGGCGGTAGCATTATAGACTTCTCCGGCAACTCTGTTCGAATAGGAAGAATAAATAAATAAAAATTTAGTTAAACAAATATATCCAGCCAGTCGATTGAAATGATTAAGATGTAATTGATACAACTTACCCACAGTACCAAACACAGTTGTAACCATTCCCCAATAAAAACCATCTTCTGCTTTGGTAAAAATACTTTTTCCATGTGCGTGTTGCTGGCAAAGTGCGGGCCACAGCTGCCCCCTAATTCCACTATTCAACGGCCACGCATTATCACGAATACAAAGTTTAACGTCACGTTTACGACTTGCCTGTATCATCGAATTGATTTCATTGAATGTTTTCAAACTCTGTTTTTTACTGGCTGGTGATTCCGGGTGTATTGTAATATTCGATGTATCAACATGCGGTGGAAAAACATCATCAACATCAGCATTTGTCTCCTCTTCTTGCGATACCGACAACATGTTCGGTGAATTGAACCCAGGTGATGATTGGGTCAATAGCATGGCAGATTTGTTTCACCTTCTTCACTAATCCTCTCTCTATTATTACCCCCAGTTTCTTCTTCAATTATCAAAAAGTCTCCGACACTACGGCACAATCTCGTCCATCTTTGTAAATTCTTCCTTCTCTTAATGCTGATTTCCAACAATATCAACACTATCAACAATAAAAAACGATATCAAATCTACGAATTCACGTAGATTCCTATCAATCTTCCTATGTCAAATCCACTGACGTTTTTATTTTCATCTGAAAAACAAATAAAATCATTTCACTGATCCACACAACAGTTACAAACATGAATCAATATACAACCAGTACATTGACCTCACTTTTCTTTTTGCATAAACATGAAAATACTTATACATATCATTTTCTCCTCTTCTCTTCTGTTTCATTAGCAATTATTATCATAGTATTAGTAATTAAATATATTTATGTCTCCCGCAGCAACTGCAAAGAGATAATTATTATCTTGATTTATTTATGAGTTTTATTATTATTAATGAAACAGAAGGAAAAAAAAACGCAGCAGAGGAGAAAATTAATACATGCATATGAGTAATCTTCAACTACAAATACATTATTGAGCTTTTTATTCTCTTTCTTATCATCAACGAATGAAGATATATATATATATACATGAATTATGCATACAAAAGCCATCAAATATTCATAAATACACTCTTACATATATATTCATACGTGTGAGTTGGTGTGAATGTGATTTTGAATTCCTTTCCGTTCTCTCTTTCCATTACTGCGATATTTATATATACAGAAAAATTGTGTGTTATTGAGATTAGCGAATAAATATTATGATAGATCTGGACCACTCGAACCACACATATACCCATATATATATATATATATATATAGCCTTAGAACACACACATTTACAATTGTACTCAAGAAAATGTATAAATATATCACGCGTGTAGAGTTAAATGCAATAAAATACATAGATATACACACATATACAGACAGAAATTGAAATTGGTAAGTATTAAAGAAGGTGATGGTTAGCTTTAAAATGGAAAATTCTAAAATTAGTAACAGCCAAACATTATAACGATAGAAATATATATTACTGTGTGCACAGCGAATTCTTCCATTCCTGATAATTGATTCTAAACATTTGCTACATTAGTCCATTCAATTTATTATTATTTTGTATTTTGATAAATTTAAAGAAGATTTTTCACTTGACTAATTTTGTTGGTAGAAAAATGTTTTCTCGATATTTTTTTTTTGTTTATTTATTGATTGATAAATGTTTTGTTTTGTTGAGTTGAATAAATAACCAACAATGGTAGAATGTTGAAATGTTTTCTTTTTCTTCTTACTGAAAGTGAATCAGATGGTATATATGGCATTTATCCAAATCACATGACATGAAAATATATATAATGTGTGAAGACAGAGTTAGAGAGACATTTTGATTGCCAAAATGTGTCGTTTCGTGTAGAATTTATTATCTTAATAATAATATTCTGCCATTTTGTCATTAATATAACCCCAATAAATAAACAAATGTTACAGACTTGAAATAAAATATTTAAAAAACAAGAACAAATTGATGTCGCAATAATAATAAACAATTAGATCTAAGGAATTCATTGATGAAATCTAAAATAAAATGGAAACTAACATCACAATTTGTCGTCTTTAATCACCTCTATTTAATTTCAATCCTCCCATTCACACACAATTCATCCATGAAAATAAAAAGACCAACAAATACCCACAACCATAAAATAAATATGTAACAATAGAATAAATCAACAAAGCCAATACATCCGAATTTCTGATTCAAATCCAGACACCAAAGAAGATGAACTAAAACAATAAACATTCACATTTATTCCACCTAAGGAGCAAAATAACCAAGAAGGAAAAAAAAACCTAAAGAGCACAAATCCGTTGATGAAATTCTCATTTAAATTTCGCTAATATTGAATATATTTGTAGGAAGGTTATTCACAAGTATATAAATATTGCCGGAAGATGATATGTGTGTTCATGGTCAGTAATTTGTCAATGAGACGATTAAGGAGACATTTTTCTCATCTTGTATAACCTTCTCATGTGAATTTCGTAACGTTTTATCATCTCGTCACTATATAGGTGTATATTAATCACATAAATATACATATATATAATATGTATATATGTATTATTAAAATTATATATATAAAGGTTGGATTGTGCCTCTGACATTGCCATTAATGCGGATGAAATCGGTGGTTCCGTATTAACGAGATAAAATTGAAAGGGCGGAGCCATGGGGGGGAAATATACCAAAGAACCCAACACAATGATAGAATAAAACTGATGTATATATGCATATATATGTATATACATATATACAGCACATAGAAAAGCTTCAGAGTGTCATATACTGCATCTATTTAGCCGGACACGAGTTCGTATGCAACTTGTTCACCGTATAATTTTCAATTTGTAGATAAAATCAATTTTCTCATGTAAATGCGTGCAGAAAAATGATTTTCTCTTGGGTAAAATTTCGTTTTATCAATCAATAAATAGGAAAAGCAAATTCCTATTGATGAAATTAATTGCTTGATTCAATTATTAGTCAATAATGTTAGTAACAATTATTAATCAATTGTTTGTATTTATAGGTTATGTAAATAATTACCGCCAAAGTCGATATGTTCTCAATTGATCCTTCACTTGCATCCCAATTGCGAATATATTGAAAGACACACTTTTACGTGTCTGTGTGTTGAGATTGCGCGTAAAAGTCGATGAACGCCCAAAACCAAAGAGAAAATTCGGGCGCGGATAATGAGGATTCGTTTTTCCACCCTTTTACCTCTCACGCCAAATCAATTGAATTCAACTTTTCCTCTCGGATTTAACACACACTAAAATCATACACACAAATACACCATAAACTTTCGTTGTCAATTGTGTGTCCTAGTTGCGTATGTACATCTAAGAACTGTATACCTATGTGTAGGTGCGAGTATATTCAATGTATTTTCTTCAATTCAATCTCAAGATTTTTCTTCCACCATTAAAGCTCCTTTTTTTCACTCTTCTCTGTGGAAAATGAAAAAAAAGAAACTGTTGAATATGTATATCTATATATATATATATGTATGATAATAATTCAATTGCTCCTTTTCGACTGCATATATATATATATCGGTGTGTGTGTGTGTGTATGTGAATGTGTGATGTACGTTTCACCTCTTGACTGTATTTTTTTTTTGCGTACAAATTTGCACACCAAAAAGAAATCACACCCAACCTAAAAATCTGTGCACGTACAAAGGGACGACAAAAACTGTTAGTTACGATTGTTATAATGATGAAACAAATTGGCAATAATCACAATTGTACCCGGCACTGATATCACCGACTTTCAAATGTGAATTAATTTATAAATAATTATTTTATTAAACGTACATAAAATGCATATACGTAATACGTACTCTACGTGTGTTATATCGGCGGATTGCGAATGAGCAAGTTAAGCTTGTCGAAACTTGTTCAAGCTTGTCAATTTTTTCATACACAGGTGTGCATATACATATATATATGTGTGCGTATGTATATATGAGACGATATGCGCAAAAATTTCGAGTTGAGACACACGAATATACACAAGAGGGCATCAAAATGTAACGATAGTGGTGGATTTCTCTGATGAAGCCTACTGAGCGCAGACAAGAAAAAAAAGATCTGAGGAGAAGTCAGCTGATAGTTGGATGATGCTCCGCTATTTGGCGCGCTCAACCACTACATTTTCTATTGTTCCCACTAAAAAGTATATATATGTATGTTGTGGTTGTATTTTGTATACGATTGAGGTAATTTCTACTTTTGTCACTGTCGGTAATGTGGAATTGATGATAATAAAAGGTTGGGCTCAAATCCCGAACGAACTGTTACCATCCCAAATGATAAAACAGATTTTTCACAGGCCACAGTACTTAATGAAACCGCGGGAATTGGAAAAATTTCGAATTTGAAACTGAATATCAGGTATTACGTAAATGGATAACAAGACAATTGAATTTATCAAAATAAAATTGAAAATCGTATTTCTAGACAGAATTTATGAATCTCGGAAGGAAAATATTCATATTTTTGAGGTTAGAATGATATTGCACGATGAAGCTTATTATGAACGTCGAAAGCCACTTGAGGATTTGGGTCCTCTGAAAAATTTCCAGCGATTCATTTGGGACAGTAAGCGCCGTGCATTCCTTGATCGCACAGCCAAAGATTGGGGTGAACTAATTCAACAGGAATGAAATTTGAAATTATATTTCTACTTCCATAATTCTCCTATAACTATTTGTTCTCATTTATTCTTGCAGCTTTTGTTGGACTGTTTTATTTCTGCTTTTTCGGGATATTATTCTCGGTATTTGCATTGCAATTATATATTACATTGCATGTTGTTGGCAACTCAGATCGGCCATTGATTCAACGACAGAGGAATCTTGAAATGATTGAGGAAAGATCTTTTCTCAAGCATCCATTCACACGTTTCAATACACCAGGTATAACTTCACACCCATTTATATTAATGAAATTTATAAAATTACATTTTAAGCTATCTAATTATCACCTAAATCCGTTAATTGCAGGATTAGGGATGATACCAAATGTTCCATTGTCTACGCAATCGCCAATAATTTTGTTGGATGAAACTCATGATAGAGAACACTCGCAGAAATATATAGCAGAAATAAATTCTTTCCTGGATGGTAATGACCACACTGGCTCTTATCAGTTAATAATTGTAGGATATACAACGAATTGATTGGCCAAGAACATTCGCCACGAACATTAGAAAACGATGATTAATTTATAACCAATAATATAACTCACCAATACTGTCATTGATCGTCTATTAATTGAGGTTGTTATCCTTCCGTAGATTATGACAGGAATATATCGCATTATGACCTGGAATGTGAAAGGGAATTCTCTTCTGATGTTTCAAAGACCAAACCATGCTATTTTGATATTAAATCTTTGAAGGAATGTTCACAATCACCTTACGGATACCGCAAACCATATCAGCCATGTGTTTATGTCAAATTCAACAAAGTAAATCAATTAAATTCATTCGTATCTGTTATCTCATCGAATTCCAGATGACTATTCCATTTCTCTGATACTAAAAATGATTTACTCATGCTTGTAGAGGTTCGATTGGATTCCAATCAGTTACAATCGTACATCAGAATTACCAGAAAATATGCCAGAAGATCTGAAAAACACAATTAAAGCATCTGATAAGGTTTGAATAATTGATAAGAAGATTCATTTGTATTCATTGATTATCATTCCGTATTTTTACTTCTACTTTGTAGCCCCATGTCTGGTTGTCTTGCGATGGTGTTAATAATTTCGACAAAGAACATATCGGCATGATCGAATATTTACCAGAACGTGGATTTCCTATTCATTTTTTTCCATTTACTGGTCATCAGGAATATTTGTCACCCATTGTCGCACTGGTATTCAGAAATATGACGGTTGATAGATTTGTTACTGTTGCATGCTATACTTGGGCACAGAATATCAGTCCTGATGAAAGGACCACGTTCGATTTCCAAATATATATTGATTGAATATTGATTTTTATTTTGAATAGACTTGTTTTCAGATTTTCAATTTTTTTTTTTTTTTCATCAATTGGAATGTGTTGACTGAAAAACAATCTTAGTGTAAATGTGGTTACATCGAAAACAAAATAAACGGATTTCCGTATCCTTCGTCGATAATTCTAAACCACAATAATTCCTGTAGAGCAAATACCGCCAGTCATAGTATCGTCAATATGGTTCTTCAATTATGAACAACTGTTATTGGAATAAAATATGTAACTACATTATACTCAATAAATAATTCATTATGATTTAATGACGTAGTTTCAGTTCAACAACATAAATCAACGATAATCATCAATTGAGTTGCAAACTGTCGATAAATCTTACATTTATTGATACATATAGATTTATTCGCCATGAAATTCGAACATTCTCTTCAAGAAATATTGTCACCTGCAAACCAGCATCCAAATATTTCCCAATTTTTTAATTCCTCAGTCAAATAAATAATTAGTAAATTAAAAACTTAATACAGACAATAGTGGTTGTTTTATTTATTCATCAATGCGATACTCGCATCTGTTTTATCGTCTTTTAAACAACTGTGTTAGTGGCGGGGCGCCAAAAAAGAAACTAAAGAAATGAAGTAAAGATAGAGGAGAACGTACACGCGTGTGATATCGTAAATAGCTTTCAGTATTCATTCAACATTTGTCGAGACGACACTTTCAACAGTTGCACTGGTACCAAACTCAAACAACTATTACGAAATACTTCCCAACATCTTACCAATGATTGAATAAAATACTCAAATAACTGGATAACTAAACGAATAAATAACCATCGAAATATATAATTGAATAACTATAAATGCAGAAGTGTCTGTTATTGTAGTGAAAATACGCGAGTTTTAATCAGCGTACTGCTACTGAATAAAAAAAATATAAAGTAAATAAATATTGTCAGATGGGTGAATTAAAATCAGTTCCAAATGGAGTTTACAAAGATGATTATATGCGTGTTCCAATTAATAAAACTCGATGGCAAACAATCAAACATTGTTTTTATAATCCCGAAGAAAAAACTTATCTCACTAGAACAAAAAAACAATGGGGTAAATAATTTTCAATTGATTTAATTTGATTGATTAACAATGAATTGTTTATTCATCTAAATACGTGAGAGAAATAGAATTTAATTCTTCTATTGAATTCAATTTTATACGGTTGATATTTTATTTATCAATATTTGGTGCTAGTCAGTTTGGTTTCAGTTCGTTTTGTTGTGTTTCGTTTCAACCGTTAATAAGTTGATCAATTTATGTGTTTATAATTGCGCAGGGCGAATAAATATCAAAAGTCTTACCTGTAGAATATGGAAGACTTGTTTTATGCATTACTTTTGTGTCGTGTGAGTATTCTTCAAGGACTCTGGCGTTGCAAGATATCAAAATAATACGGTGCATAATTTTGTTCTTGTTTTATTTCATTCCTTTCTTTTTACTTGCTCTTCTGTATATCGCTCTTGATAAAGAATGAAAATAATATAATTATGGCGTTTACCATAATTTTCATGTCATTCACAACGACATTATGTCATCACACAGTTATATTCAAGAATTTTTTGTAGGGTAAATTCATATCTTTTTTGTATTTCTATTTACCTGGAACATTAATAAATCGTTTTTTGACATGAAAGTTTGCTTGTTACTTTTTATAGACAAATAAATTATCGCGTTTGGATAATTGGGCCACTACGATTACGAAATTTTATGTGATAGATGAATGTACGATAACTGATGTTTGTCTACGTGATTTATTTTCTGGTTTAATATCAGATATGTTCGGTTTGAGGATTCAAGAGAGAAGAATGTCGTGATTAGATATCAAGTGTGAAAATATTAATATTGAGTCACCAAATTACGGTTGTATTTGCTTGAAGCTTACTCTTGACCACTTATCTATCCTTTCAATAATTGATCGATGATATAATGCAATAATTTCTCTTTTTTTTTGAAAGAGATTAGCAAGGGATTGGTAACTATCAGGAAAAGATTCTGAATATTTTAAAATAGGTATTTCTGAGAACAGAAACAGAATAATTGTCGGTTAAATATCAAGTGCGAATGATTCCAAGTAATGTTGAGGATATTTTTTCCATAGTATTCTCATATCATTATGAATACTCCTTGTATTCATTAATTACCTGAATAATATTTATCTTCGTATAAAGACCCCAAATTCGACGTTGGAAATTGTTCTTTTTTCTCTTCTTTCAACCTTTCGTCATTGGTATCTGAAAATAAAGTTTTATTAATACAATTCCATATATAAACAAGGATTAGTCTTTCTAATATTCTTAAATTAGTTCGCAACATCCAATTCTATAGAAAAATGAAGAAGATAAATACAAATCTTTTTATTTTCTATCGTTCAACTATCATAAAAAATAATTCTACTTCTAATAAATAATTCCGCTGTTCACGCTCATTCCATCAACAGAATATAATTATTACGCGTGATAATAATTAGCTGCGCTTATCACTAATGTCGTAGTGATAAACAGTAAAAAAATACCTGAGCAGCAAAGAAAAAAAAAACGTTACAAAATCCAGAATTAAGATACAAATGCTAATTAAATATCCCAATGTATTTTCTATTTAGTAAAAGAGAGAAGATAACAATGATGAAAGACTGAATATATTCAAACCCGACACTAAAAAATAAAAATAGAATTTTTATTTCGATTGCGATATCCCACTTTTATTCTTTATTACGAAATAGGTGAAAATCCAGTTGAAGGTGAATTGATTCCATCTATCGAGTAACTCAACCGTGTGAACAACAATTATCTACGTTTTTCTTGTGAAATTCCATAAACTTAAATTGAAAAGCATTATATATATTTTTTATGAAGTCATGCAACAAACGTAACCTGAATTTTTTCAGAATTCGATTTTTGAAATGTATAAGCCCGTTGAGTATAAAAAAGCCCAATTTTATATGGAGGTTATGTCAACATAAAGATCGTGATCGACAAGTCGATTCAAGCCATAATGCATAACCATATGTAATAAATATATAAATAAATATATATCGATTCATATACGATTACAGATGTAATCGGATAGATCCATTGTTTCTTTTGTTTACAGGCATCACCGGCTTATTTTATCTAGTATTCTTCAGTTGTTTGGCTCTGATGTTCGCTGTTTGTATGAAAGGAATGTTGGCAACACTGAGTGATGAACAACCGCGTTACATTCTTCAAGATAGTTTGATTGGAACTAATCCAGGTCTATCAGCCAATAAAATTTCATCTCTTTACTATTCTCTCATGCCTTCTATTACGATTATTAATTATTTATTACGGTTATTAAGTTTCGAACATATGAATATGAATGATCAACAATTTTAGGTTTATCATACCGTCCTTCACCACGGGATAAAGAAACTGTAATTTCATATAGAGCAACCAATGCTACTGAAGTAAATTTTTGGATTGAGGAACTTGATAAATTTCTTGAGGGTAATTGTCTACATAATTAATTAGTTAGAAATAAGTTTCTGTGTAAATAGTTGTTATTACTAAGAAGTCTGTATATTTGATTGCGTATTTTAGAATATAGAAATTCATCGAAGTTACCAAATGGTGGGCGCAATCAACGAGTTTGTAGTTACGAACACAAAGGAAGGGAAGGAATGGTTTGCGAAGCCAATGTGTTTACGTTCGGTTCTTGTACATCAGAGAACGGATATGGATTCAATCAGTCATCACCTTGTGTCTTCATAAAACTCAATCGGGTAAATATGAATATAATAGTAAGTTTAGATAAACAGAGAATCAGTTACTTGAATTTATTCCACAGCTCTTCGGTTGGGTTCCAGAACTCTACAATGATCCAAATAATTTACCATCCGAAATGCCAGCGAGTCTAAAAGATAAAGTTAAATCCTTGGAGAACCAACCGGTAAATGACTAAATTTATCAGTGACACATCGCTTCTAAAATAAGATTACAAAATTTATTAAGAGAAGGCACATTTGGATAATTCTGATTCAAATTTATAATTATTTCATGTAAGACAGAATCATTGCGCTAATTGGTCGAGATTTAACTGTTTTATTCACCTTGTTTGGTCAGCAATTGAACACAGTCTGGCTGAGTTGTAATGGAACAAATGCAGAGCATGATAAATCCATGGGAGAAGTTAAATATCACAGTATGGATCCATTAACTCGAGGATTCCCGAGTTATTTCTATCCTTACCAGAATATTCCTGGTTATCTCAGTCCCTTAGTTGCTGTACAATTTTTACGACCGCAACGTAAGCATAATCAACTTCATATCCATAATTTAATGAAATTATTCACATAGAGAGAAGGAACAAAGTTGCACATGAGTTATGATGAATTTATCAATCCATTTACGATTTGATTTCCAGGTAATAAAGAAATTTCAATTGAGTGCCGAGCATGGGCGAAAAATATCAAACACGACAAGAGTAATCAAAACGGCGTTGTCAACTTTAAATTATTAGTAAATTAATAAATAATCATTCAATTTACCCTAAGAATATCAATAATGACGACAGTAATTAATCACTCTTTTCATCTTCCACATCATTTGATAGTCGCAATGATTCCACTTTATATCATAAATTATTGTGTTCAGTTGCACATTCAAGAGGAATTATCTTGAAACTCCATCCATCTTTTGTTTGTTTGTCTTTTTCCCTTCGTGAAAGAACAACAAAATTGTATTAAATGAAATATAAAGCGAATCGCAAGAAAAATATAAATATATTTATTGTTATTCAAGATTGTCATGAATTAATTCCCATTCCAGAATACTTTTATCGTTTATTCGAACATATATAAATAAATTTATGAAATTTTTTGTTTATAAAGCGCACGCATAAAAATATTCATTCTTGAATAACTGGCCGATTATTGTCCAACAATAAAGGCTTTTTCCATTCTATTTGTAATTCCACATATCATCAAAATATGTATTCATTCATAAAATCGAATTTGTTTTAAGTGGGAATTTGTTGTTATTATAAAATGATTATTATCTACTGATATTCGTTATATGCAAAATGGACATTGTTGAATTGATTCACTCCTTACCAAACATTATTTACAATTTTGGAAGAGAAAGTAAAAATATATTCGGATTTAGATATTCCTCTCAAATCATGATGAGTGAAATAATAATTAGACTGAACAATTATTCAAATATTACAATTAATCTCTTCGTTCATCTGATCAATCGATTAAAAGTTCAAAGTGTACTGAACCTATTTTTTCGTTTCGATTATGCGCTATGTTACGAGCCCAAGCTTTACACTCGACATTGATGAGTATCCCGGCTGAAAGCAAGAAAAAAAGATTGTTAATACAATTTTCTTTTGTGATATTGAACAGATATGATTTTTTTTTCATTTTACTTTTTGGTCGCTCGAAATGAACAGCCACGAGTGGACTACGATATCCTACGAAATTTTCATAAGGATAATAATATCCGGGGAATCCTTGACGGGGTATATATTTTATTGGTCCAATGTGCTCCTGATCCGCAGGATTTTCACCTTCACATGATACCCAGATTGTATTCAGTGAACGTATATCGAGTTCTTTGTGGCGTTGAATCACATCCTTCAGCGACTTTGGCATGTTATCAGGCAAATCTTCAGTTTTATTGTAGAATTCCGGTCTCCACCCAAATATCTGTTACCAATCATCAACGAGTTATAAATAATTGATGCAATTGAAATCGAAATTATTATGTTGGAATAGAGGAGGCTTCACCTTGTTCAGCTTCAAGAAGACGCATGGACTCGATTTATGAAAACCGAAGTAATTTTCTTCAGTGCATGGACTCCATTGTCGCGCTTCAACATTACAAACTTGCCCAGGACCCGGCAATGAATTGTAATTACAGTCTTTTATGTTTGCACCTAGCCCGGCTTCATTAGGTTTTTTGTAGTCTGAATTAAGAACAAAATACAAACTTTTAGTAATATTTCCTCCAATGTTTTACTTTCATAATTATAGAAAAGATCAATTACGAACCAATAAGGAAATTCTTCAACGCATTCACCCAGTGATTATAATTGTCTCGATCAGTTCCCTTGAACCAAATTAATGTACTTTCAACGTTGGCCTCGGGTGGCATTGGACGGAATCCTAACCCTGGAAAATCACCCCAAAGAACATTAATTTAATTTTCTCTACCCTCTCAACCCATAGTAACATTAATATGAAAAACTATTCACCGGGATTGGTGCCAATTATTGAACGTTCCAATTGCCATTTCGGACGAACTGGATCTATTGTTTGGAGAAATCCTGCCATGCAAATGGCCACAAGGGCAGCCAGTACCCCATAAAAAATCAAATAGAATAATCCAATTTTTCCTGAAATGCCATCAATAAAAAATTAACTAAATATATTTTCAATTTCTTTACAATAATATTCAATTAGAATTAATAAACATTTAAGCCCCGGAGTTCAATTTATCTGAGGATGAAAATCAACCAAGTCAAGTGGAGCAATTCAATTATGTGTTTATCCAATGTTACAAACTACCAAGGTCATATCAAACGTATACATATATCATATTTCAACATCTCGAGAGTGTGGACAGATAAAAGCAACAGCTCTAAATATTAATGCCAATTATAAACGACCAAATACACGAATATGATTAGTTCCCTCCAGATTCTAGTAATTAAATTACACCAAGCAATTTACCGGCACAAAAACAAAATCATAATGTTCTCAACTTTTTTGATACTTATATATATCTACATACATGAAAAGTAGGTAGATGTACAATGGAAATAAATGTGAATATAGGTGTTCCCTTTGGAGTTACCCTACCAGTATAGACCTTTACGTAATGTCGGTAACGCTGCCATTTAATATCAATTGACCTCGTTCTTGCACACATAATACGAGGGACATTGAACAATTGCCATTCAGCACCGAAACATTACATACACTCAAAAATCTGTTATTAGATAATTTTCTATTTTCTTTTTTTTCGTTTCCTCTCTTTCTATATTTCCTGCTCACATAGTAATATATAAAGCAATCAAATGCATTCATCTACATATACACTACATATATACGTGGATCGGCTTACAGCAAGGTATTATGAGCTTACATGCATCTATTGCATCAACCACATCTCCATATATAAACAAACTGCATTTTTTCCATCAAAGGTTTCTGGCTTCATGTTAAGAACAATGAACAGACCCTTAGATCTCAATTTTTTATATAATCTGAATCTAACCTCAAAAAATGCATTAATTATCATTTCCATCCATTTTTCAATCTTAAGAAGATCAAAAAGCTGACAATAAAAGAAGGTTCATTGACCTCGGAATATTGTGAGGTTATGTACGCAACGGCGCTAAACACAACACGATCTTATATACGAAAAAAAAACGAAAGTACATTTTCTTTCTATCTCTCTCATGTATTGTGATGACGATAATACCACGCTGATAGAGTTACTCGTTGGGTGTGGGCATCGCGTTTCGATATTTCATTGTATCCACAATCATAGATCAATAATCGAGGTAATATAAACGATTATTATTTGTGTGACCGTTACTATGGCGATAAATTAAATTTGGGCGCGGCAGAAGTTTGTATTATCGACAATCAAATCAATGCGATTCACAACAAATCGATCGATATGAATAATCGTAAAACAAAACAACTTCAGATTGAATGATATCGAGTTACACATTCAGTTGCTTAGAAATAAAAATAAGATGAAAATCAACAACTTACCCCATCTGCTCGGTGTCCTGCCCATAAAAGCGCCAGTTTCAGCGTTATAAACAAAAGTCCTGAAGGTTTTGCTTCGACTCATTGCAGGTGGTTTTTCATACGGATTCATCGATTCCGTTACTAGATCTCTTTTCACCACCATTGTTGATTAGATGTGGTGAAAGATTTACACAAAAGATTTAAACAAAATTATTAAAGACGATGAGGTACAGAAATTCAGTTGGATGGAATGTAACAAGAAGCAAAACACAACTTGGAACACGAATGAATCAACCGAGGCGTTAACCGGTTGCTCTATAGTACGGAGAAGGTTTCCCTTTATTCCCCTACTTTGAACACTCCCCACTTTTTCAACTATTTCCGGTTATATCCCCACTGTCTTGTGAGTATTAGCGCATTAGGTGTCGTCTCTACACCTTTTTATAATTCTATCATGCTCATTTCGTCATTAATATTCAAGGTAACATTATTGAAGTATGAGTTCTTTGATTACTCTTATCTCTTTATGCAGATGATGATTTGGTCCTATATTATTCCTTTGGATGGGGCCCATCTGAGGAATTGTTCAATATTTGATACGAGATAACAATTCTAGCTTGTATACAAATAAGACTTTGTTATCTATGGCGCTGATTGAGTGTCGTTCAGTATCAGCGAAGAATTAATCGCTGATATCAATGATGATAAGTATTAATTACAGTTTTAATTCGATTCCATACAACGTAACAATTATTCGAGTAGTATTAACATGTAACGCTGTGTTAATCTCGATGAATAATTTGTTATGATTTAATGATATAGCGTGATATTGAGCTGTTCAACAGATGTTGCTCACAGCTTTGGACATAATTTTTGGAAATTGATATAAAATCGTCTATGGATCATTGAGAGTTGTAGCAAAAACCGTAGAGCTCTTCATTCATCTTTAGGAATGATCCATATTAATTATCCTCCTTCTAAATCAGGCAGTCGACAAGAAAAACCAATCAATCATTGCAAAAAATCATCGCTGCTGGCTATTTTATTATTTAATCCATGTATGTGTATATATATGGATACAATAATGCCAGTTAAATCAACAATACGTGTATGTGTATAATTAATTCGAATCGCAAGCGATTTCCCTATTATATTTGGTTGCAAGTTTAATCTGGGTAGATCCAGTGTATGTCATATAATATATTTTATGTGTCTATTCGGTATCACCCACACACAGTGACGAGTGAGATGGATAGATGGATAGATATAAAGAGTGTGAAAAAGAGAGGGAGAGAGAACTCTACATCTGAATTGACCGCATCCTGTCTCGTAATTATCGTGATCTTGAACAGAGTTCTATGTGCAGTCATACATGGGAGTGTGAAATGTTTCTTTTTTATTTGTTCTATTATTTTTTTGTATTAATTTTATGAGATTCAATTTTTAGGTTAGGAGAAACGGAAGATTTTTCGTTGTTCTAGTTTTTTCGAGATTGTGAGGAATATTTTCAGTTTTTTTAATCTTTATTTGATTGAAGAATTTGGGGGGTTGGAGATGATTTATTATGGTGGAACTTTAGCGATTGAGGTTATGCAATCGTGTTGAATTGAAGTTTCAGTTGATTCAATCGAGGAAATGGAACAGGAATTGAGTGCATAACTGTCTGAAGTTTATAGAAAAAAACAATTTATTAAATTAATTATCAACCTGAAAATCTTACGGTATTTAAAAAAGAACCTGGCAAACCAACTCGATGTTCAATCAGATTTTATATTACACTACAAGTAAAAATTTAATTGAAGTCAATATGCATAACACGACACGAAATATCTCTCGCAAACAATAAATTTATTGTTCATAATTAAAAAATGCGCAATAATTTCATCTTTATCATTAATTGAATAATTAAGTGATGTATCAATTATTATTACTATTATTGATACTATAATATTCGTGGATGAATTGTATTGTAGAGCTTTATATTCTTAATTAACAATTAATAATTAATAGTTCTAATCTTCCATTCTTCATTTTGATGTCTAATTTGTTTTCTCTTTTATGTCATCTCTCAAACGGCTTGTCTAATTTTTTTTTCGTTTCAACATTTTCTATTCCATTTCCACTTTTATTCTTCATTTATTTATATATTTATGGATATTTGTTTATGTCAAATGGTATTTTAATAAATGACAATAAATAGGTCAGTAAATGTGTCTTGTTACGTCCACAACGCATGTTCTTCATTCAATGATTAATTATTCGCTTACTTATTCCGTTCTTCATTCATTTTTCAATAATAATTTCCTAGAATGTATCATTAATTCAATATATTATCTAATTAAATATTTTTCGATTCCTTCATTTCAACTATTATTCATACAATTGTGAATTTCTGTCTGATTTTTTCACATCTTTCACTAATTTGTTGTTATTCTATACTACTTGTTTATGCAATGACCAATATTGATTATTAATAAATGTCGTAGACATTATTTTGCATAGTGAAATGTAAATTTAACGGAGCAATAAGACATTGAAATGATCAATAAAATGACTGATTTCTAGGCTTGAGGATAGAATCGTGTGTGATCAACATTTTTTTGTTAATTCATTCTTTATTTTAATTTTTTTGGCGCACGTGCATTTTTATTTGTCTCAATAACTCATTTTTACAATCAAAAAAGCAAATAATCATATCAATCTCTCGTACTGTAAAATCCTATCGCGACTATTGAACAAACTATTCATAAATTAAATAAATTACAACAAAGTTTATGATAAATTTACTCAAATACAACCTAAAATATGTATTTAAAAGTATTCCAATAAATTGGTGTTTTCATTCATTTTATGTTAAATTAATTAAGTCAATTGTTGTTTGTTTTATTCCATTATTCTTCTGCATTTCTTCATTGCGTGCCGCACTTTATTTATTTATTTCTTTTTCTTTTTTTGCCTAATTATTTACGCTATTGCTTTGCAATCAGACAAATTTTCTATTATGGACAATAAATCTACGAAATACATGGCAATATACTGCTAATTAATTATTTAATAAACTGCGCGCTCACTTTCACAGCTAAAATTGTCATTATTTATTTAATTATTTTCTTCATTCTTCGCCATATATCATTAGACGTTTTTTTTTTCCTTTTTTTCTTCTTTTTTTTATATATAATTAATGAATCAAGATAACAATAATTCATCCAATATAACTAACAATTATTTATCATTGGAAAAAATTATTATAATTAATTTGAGAACACAATTTGCATACAACATTATTATTTTTTTGTTTTCATTTTCTTTTTATCTTCATTTATTAATCGTTATTATTTATCTTCGGGCTTGATACGAAGCGGCGGACAACTCGTCAATTGAATTCTCATCTTTCTCTTCATTTTCACTTATTTATTCATTTATTTGCTATTTTTGCAATGAAAAACTGATCATCCTCACTCGGCAAATTAAAAATGAGAAACAGAAGTTGGAGAAACAATTTCTTTTAATCTCACTTTCCCCTCATTGTCTTTTATTTTTGTGCATTATTTTTCCACCCATTTGTTCATTATTATTATGTTGTCTTTTATATTCGTTTGTGACAATTCTTTGTGCTTGCCGATATTTTTCATTTGAATTTTATCATTATTAACAAATGCCAGAATTATGAAGAAGATGGAAGGTAAAATTGTGTGTTGCAATTTTCACTTGTTCTCTGCGTTGATTAATGACAATGACTTTCTCATTTTTTTCTTTTTATTATCACGGCAGTGTGGAGATATTGAAGACGAGTTGAACTTGACCACCATTCATTTTGTGAGCTCTTATTTTATTATTCAAATGAAAATATTCCAATGCCGAATTAATTTGTGAGGATGATCAGTGTGGTCCACTTGCTGAGACACCTGAGCACAACAACAAAACTGATTCAAAGACGTTTCTTAATTTCCTAGTCGCACTGAAACATCAGGAACTAAATTTATTAGTTCGAATTCTCCATGGTTCAATGCTACTAGCAAACTGTAAACATCAATTGGAGAGAAACTGTTGCTGCGATCAACAACATAACTCATCTCGGCAAATGGACCCGTCATATAAGTAATTTTTGCCAGCTTTGCTATATATTTTTTTGTTAGTTTTTAATTTTTTGATAAAGCGTTGTTCTTCTTATTTTCTTTTATTATTAATAATAGTATTGTTATTTTTTTCGTTTTTTTTTGTCATTTTCTTTTATTAATAAAGACATTGGTGGTCGTTTAAATACATTTTAATAGTTGTTTTGAAAGCGTGAACTAAAAAAAATTAGAATGAATTTTTCAATTGATTTAATCGACCATCAATTCAAAGTGAACTGATCCGCGCCTCTCAACCCTGTCGTGAATAATATTTCGAGCCCATGCTTTACACTCAATATTAATTAGGACATTGCCTGGAAAAAAGAGAGGAATATGAGAATTGAGGTCGAAGTTTATTTGTTGTTTTAATTGCGTGGTTAATTGTATCACAAGTGTTTGACTTACGTTTCGGCGATTCAAACCACACAGCAACCAGTGGACTGAGATATCCTGGACTGTTGATGTACGGGAAGTAGAACCCGGGGAATCCTGAACGGGGTTTGTATTGAATTGGTCCAATATTTTCAATGTCAGCTGGATTTTCACCTTCACATGACACCCAAATGGTCTGTAATTCATCAGGACTGCGCATTTTTGCCGTTTTAATACGATTTTTCAAATCATTAGGCATATTGGACGGGAGATTTTCTGTGTCATTGAAGAACTGTGGTGCCCATCCAAAGATCTAGGTCCGAGAACAAGGAATAGAAATTATTATACAGTAAACTTGATGGATGAACGAAACTCTCCGACAAAGGATTGCTCAAGAATTCTCAAGATGATCAGGAAATTACAGGTAAAATGAATTCCGAACAGCTGTTCTGATTCTTAATATAAAAAGATACAACAGAATACTTTCTTGCAATCAATACCGACAATAAATAGTTACTTTGTTCAACTTCAAGAATATGCAGGGCTGATGATCCGGATACATGTAGGCTTTTTCAGATGTACATGGCGCGAACTTTCCGATTTCAACATCGCATGATTTTCCAGCTGGTGCTGGTTTTCCATAATCACAAGGAACTCTGTGTTCAGCTTGAGTTTGAGCAACTGTTCCAGTTGAACCGGGTTTTGGTGGCTGATATGCTGAACAAAAGAAAAAAAAAGAAGAAAAATAAGAATATGCTCCATCGGATATTCCATTTCTCATTGTTGAACCTACGTGCAAGGAATTCGTCAATGGCTCTGGTCCAATGTTCGTAGTTGCCTTTGTTACTGGCTTTGTACCAGATAAGTGTACTCTCAACGTTGCTGTCTGGTGGCATTGGACGGAAACCAAGTCCTGGATTGTTACCGATTAATGATGCCTCCATTTGCCATTTTGGTGCTTTGTGGTCGAGTGTTTGATAAAATACAGTCAACATCGCACCGAAGAATCCACACAATACTCCGTAAAATATCACGTAGAACAGCAGGATCTTGGCTGAAAAGACATCAAGAATAATTATTCGACTGTTAACAAGCCAATTGTAAACTCTCATTCGATATATTTCACAACTGTGCTTCAAATTGTCCAATTTTGGACCTCAACTCAATCCAACCCGATGCCCCCATCTCCCCAACGCTACGCAACCCAAACGTTACATAACCTCAATCCCAAACTCCAAAATGGCAAATTGGACCAATTAAATCTGGAATTGATATAACGAACTATCCATCAATTCTCTAATTGAGAAGAATCATCTCCAGCGTCTCATCCCAATCAATTTATCTCCACAAACAGAAAAATACTCCATCAAACTGTTTCATTATGTTATCGGCAATCGGTAAGAAAACTCTCTGGCGCCTTGGACAATAGAGTTTGAACAGAATGTTTAAGGATTACCTCAAGCCCTTAACAAGATTAAATTTTTCAACGATCCATTATTATTTTTACTAATCAGTTATTGACACGACAATAATACTTATTGATAAACAGCTATTAAAACAGCCATTAATTAACAAATTGCATTGAGAAACGTTTCGATATCTATAAACACTCTCAGAACAATTACGAGCTGCCAGTTAATTGACCTGAATTGAATCATGTATATGCATCAATAATGTATCTCTCCAATCTTGTCATGTACTAACGCAAACATTTCAATTTGTTAATTGAAAATGATATTGACGTGTACCACCATCATTCATCCCATCAATATTATTCGCACATATACAACTAATAAAAGACAATAACACATCAAGGTACATCAATACTGAACTATTGAAGTAAAAATAAGTACTTTCACATATTGGTTTTTTCCACCTGCTTCTGTATATAGTAATTCATTGGTTAATCTATGCGATGGAATAGACGAAAATAATTAAAGTGCAAATCGATAAATTAATCCATCCATTCACACATCATTAAAGCCTAAAAGATCTCTAGCACAATATAATTTACCTCAATAATGAATCATAAACGAGAAATAAAAATAGAAAATGGAGCGAATAATGCGCGCAACCGATCAATACTACGATGAGGTAACACGAATGATTAATGAGAAAATGAAAAAGGCAAAGAAGAATAAGTACAATTGGAAATGAAACAGATGAATGAATTGATTGTTAAATATTTTTCATTGATTTTTTCTTCTGTTCCAGCTGTTATCAACCATCGAACGCGCATGTACAATTTTTTATTATGTAATAAGGAGTGATACGACTTCAAAGTGTCGTCAATTGACCCCGAAAGATCTTTCATTTGTAGACGTGACTATTTCATTTTATCATTTACTTATTAAATAGATGAAAATGAATCAGCCTTGACAATATTTTTCCATTTCACTATCTCAAGATGAATAAAAGAAAACATTTATCGTTTTTCATCTTGAATCATTCCAATCTTCAAATAATAAACTACTATTTCATGCCAATGTAATTGAAGAAAACATTCTCTACTAAAGGTGAAGCGACGAATATTGATTTCTTCGTCCCCACTAGACGTTTCCTGGTCTCCATTTGCTATAAGCAATGACTGGTCAATGTACGACATAAAAAAAGAAGAAGAAAAGCAGCAAAAGTGAAGGGTAAAACCATCCCCAACTCATCGAATTATAATCAATTGAAAAACAGCAAAAAATGATTCTTACAGTGATAAGAGCTTTACATAACTGGAGAAGAGAAAAAAAGTAAAGCGGAATCATCGTTACATGAATGAACATGAAATAGGGCGCGGTACAATTTTCCATTTTCTCCATTTCCTTTTCATTTCTATTGCAACTGTACACTAAAGAGCTTCATATGGCGAACGCCCATGTTATATTTCCTTCTCGTTGCCGAGGAGAATATCGATTGCGCGATAATATTGGGGCCAAATTTGTGATGCAGTCTGGATGATAAAATTGGAATCAAAAATAATAATATGAAAAAGAAGAAATAAAAACCAAGCACAACCCACTCTCATCATAAAAATACAAAAATAGCAACAAGAGCTAAAAAATTATATCTATTAATTGAAAAGAAAGAGTTAAAATAAGGCAGCAACTAAAAAATAATTATATAAATGATAAATATAATGAAATAAATATTTCTATGTTCATAAACTCACCCCAACTAGCTCCAGTACGTCCACAAAATTGTCCAGTCTCTGAATTCCAAATGAACAGACTGAAACCTTCCCATTTTCCAAGTTTAGGCGGTGGCGTATAATATTGCTCCACTTTGCTCTTGTCCTCCATTACGCGTCTACGATTAGAACAATTCAAACAATTAAAACCAACATAGACAAAAAACTTTCCAACCCTTGAAAAAAAAGCCAACGAACAATAAAATAATTCAATATTAATACTCAACAATAGAACAAAAAGGAACAATCAAATAATAGAATTGAGAATGAAATAGAAGAATTGAATAAATAATCAATTACATTTACTCTTCGATATCAAATACTGAATATGAAATTCGAGTTCTTTTTCTTTCTTCTACAGCTAATTTTTTGTTCGTCTGTTAAATTATTTTTAGATGATGTAACTGAACGATTGAAACGTTGTTTGTGTGTGGTGTCTGCAAGTCCAAAGCCGCAATCGAACTGCTTCGTTGATGAACACGGCGAGGACAGAGGCAGAGAAGAGAAAAGTAGGCGCTGACTCCGATTCCTTCGTGCGCTGCTTGTTGGCCCTGCTGCGGCTGCACTCGGGGTCTTCTCTTCTATGTGTGTGTCTGATTTTCTACACACAACTCTCCTTATTATTATTATCACATATATATATACACATGAAAATATATTTGTGTGTGTAGAGCATAACCCCTCACGCGCAGAGGGTGGAATATTGAGCGATCACGAACAGTCACAGCCCCGGAGCTTTGTCCTAGGCAAACGCGCAAACGCAGTAAACCAACCCCAGTTGTTACATATATATATACATACGAATAAATTTATTCAGACAAACTTGGATAATTTATGGGGTTTCTCTATCATATTTAGACGCTTTGTAATGTTTTTTGTCAATATTAATTTGTGTTCTTGCAAATCATGTTTGTTAATGGGATGTAGAGTTGGGATTTTGAATTGGAAGAAGAGTTTGTAGTCGAGAGAATTTAATTGGGATATTTTTTGCGAGTGCTGGAGATGGGGTTGATGGGTTTCTCAGCGATTTGACTGGATTTGAGTGGAGGGGTTGAATGGGATGGAGAAAAATGGATTTTTTTTTGGGCTTTATTGGTTTGTTGATTCGCGGGAATTTGGAGTGTTTCTTTATTTGAGAGGGAGAATGGGGTGGTTTTATAAGAGATTTTGGCGATGGCTATGAGTAAGGATAATCCAGTGGATATTGAGAGATTGATAGCATCCATCATGATAACATCTCAAACTGATATCAGTGCCAGATGTGATTGCAGTCACTTGATAGATAATTCTACTGAATATCACGCACGCCAAGTTGAAAAATTTCGTTTAGAGATAAATATATCATTCGACTCTTATCATCATAAACATCCGGACCGTCATTTCCTTTACATTTAAATGGTTTTAGTTATCAAATCCTATTTAATATTTGTTGGTCCAAAAATCAAAAGACCAATATCCAGTCCAGAATAACAACTGAGTAAATCTCTCAACGAAATATTCTCTCATGGGTTCAGTCTTTCCTGAATTATCATCAAAATATTTAACAAAACACACCAACACCCAAACATAAATAATTCGTATGTATATAAATAAATGTAACAAATATATTATTGTAGTGAATATTAATTTTACCGTAGTAAAATAAATATTGAACAATTATATTAGTTATTCTATTAGAAAACAAATATGAAACAGAAAATATTGCATATGACAAAACATACAGTGGAGGAAGAATTAAAGGAAATCTCACAATAATTAATGCATTGCTCGCACGAGTTATGAAATTCTCACGGTTATTTTTAAACATTTAGGTAAGTAGCACAAAGAGGTATTAACTAATTGTTTTACGTCAATGAATTTGTTCTTCAGTGCATAAATCATCATTAATGATTGATCTTTAATAAAATTCTCCAATAAAGAAGTCAAAAAAAAGAAAAGAATAAAATTAAATTGGTAATGTTTTTCTAGGATGAAAGAGGAAAAAAAATTCTCTGCTGGAATAAATCGACGTTCTCCAGTGGAATTTGTGATGGATACTTTGGCAATGTAGTAATAATAACATTAATGATTTGAATAATATATGTACATATATATATATATATATATATACATAATTATACAAGAATCCACAGAGATTTAATTAAATCAACACATTGCTGTTTTGTTGTCGCTTATTTTAATATTCATCTCTCATAAATTTCTCCTTTTTTTTTGTATTTTTTCTTCTTTTCTTCTTTTTTTAATTATACATTATTAGAGATTAAAATATTTATATCATTGTTTGTTCGTGTGTTGTGATGCGTATGTGTATTTACGATAACAGAATTTACAAATATATTTTCATAAGTATTTTTCCTTTTCTTCTTCTTTCCTTTTCTATGTATAATCTGTGTATATACACGTCACATTATTATTATTCTATTAATTGTTCATTCCTCTAATTCTCCAATTGTTTCCGTTTGTTTGTATTTGTTTGTTGGTTTGTTTCCTTTACACACATTTTATGTACAATAATTTCAAATTAATTTGTATGCAGATAGGATTCTTGTTGGGATTATTTAATAATTTCTGTTTCTTTATTTTTTCCCTCTCCCTGCTTTCCATTTTGGCCTTTGGGATAATTTTTTATTTTTATTGTAAATTCTGTCTCATTTTCAACACAAGAAATGTCTTTGTCGAGAGTTTGTAAGAAAAATGGAGACGAATAAATAATTCATTTATACATGTACGTTTCTTTCTTTTCAACAATTTCATTGTTGTATTTTAAATCGGCGCCATAAATATTCGCAAAATGCAATCTCTGTTTGTTTTTTTTAATGAGGTGAATTCACTGGACTCGTTGAGAAAGAAAAATAATATAGGAATTGATTATTACAATGATTTTCTAACTTGTTCTCTTTCTATGTCCATCACACAAAAATTCAAAATTCTTCAATCAATTTAATATAAATAAATAATTATTCCTTCTTGCTTTTTGATTGATAATTTTTGTCATATTCTGGAAGCTTTTACGGTTGTTCATTCTTTGTTTGCTTCGTTTTGCCTTATTATGTATTCATATGTAGAATGGGAAGAGATAATGTTAATAAACAATTAGAAATTGTGTCAAATAAACTGGCAGAACATTCGATTTCATCATTTTCCTTCTATGTTCATAAGTCACTGATGCCAAAACCATTTTTCACATCTACATAAATGACAAAACGTTCAACCATAGAATTCACAAAGTTGACAAATGCTGTCTCCAATGAATTAAGTAATCTGTGATATGAATATTTATATAACTCGCCTCAAAAACAATTCGTTTTCTTCCCTCCTCAAAGAAAAAACAGCAAAAACCGAAAAAGAAAACCCCTCGACTAGTGAAATCCCTCAAAACAAAAAACAATTACAAAATAGTGAGTACAAAAAAAAACGAAAAAACGTAATACCAAATGATTTTTCACTCACAATGTAATTACGCGAAACACCAAATATTGTGGAAAAATTTACGTGTAATATTTTCGCTCATCTAGAGAACAAAAATTGATCACCGAACACTTATGGTTACAATTTCTTTCTTTCAATTTTAGTTACATCTCCCTCATTTTTTTTATCCACATATATATATACATATACATTCACACAAATATATATATATATGACAATAAAAAAAGTATAATGAAGAATAATGGCAATTTTATCGATAATTACATGAGATAATTAATCAAATAACTATTTAATTCGGAATCATATTATGATAGTTATTTTCCTAATCTTGTATTTGAGTACGACAGAAATATTTGAGTCACATTCTTCATTTATCTCTTCATTTGTTCGCGATTATGATGCAATTATGTATTTTTTAGAATACTTTTCATTCGCTTTTTGCCGTTTTTTCTCACTTCGAAATATATATTTATATGTTTATACACTAATGATATAGATAAAATTAAATCGCCAATAATATTTATCGATCATTATTAATATACATATTCATATATATTAATAATAATTAAATAAATTATACGTCGTCGATGTCGTCACGAGCTTTATACGCAAATTAATAATCGTCAATTATTATCGCTATATTTCAATATATAATCAAAAATCGATTCATTTATAATCATTAATCAATAATTTTCCTTATTTCTATTTGAATATTTTTTTTGTGTATTTTTATTTTGTTATTATTTTTTTTGTCTTTTCATTATTTTCCACCAAGCATTTTTTCAGAGTTTATTCGATAATTTTCTCCCCCGGACAATTGTATATACTTTGTACATGATTTGTTTTCCTTCTCATTCGGATATTTATATATATTACCATTTGAATTCATTCTCCGAATTTTTTATTAATTTTCCAATATTTATAATCTGTTATCAATGATAATTTTGACATTGACAAATGAAATTGGAAAGAATTTGAGGGAGAATTCATTATGTTCAATGCATTTTCTTGTATCAAAAAAATAATAATAAATGATAATGAATAAGAGAGAAAATATATATAAATAAATATCAATTGAAATCGGGCTCTCCCAGTTGATTGGTATCTCTTGACGTTCAATTTTCTGTCTTATATCTTTATACATTGTTTTGTTGCTAATTCCACGTTTGATTTAAACTCAGACCCGATTTATTATCGTGATGGTCGTTTACTCGGTTGATAATAATGATGTTGACGATGATTAATATCATTATATTTATAATATTTATTCGTATAGCACTGGTAGCGTTGATATTGTAGCTGTTGCTGGTGTTGTTGATGTAATAGACGTTGTAATTGCTGTTGGCGTTGGTGTTGTAGATAATGATGACGATAAAATGTGATGAAATAATAATTCATGGCAGGAGATCACTCGTCATTATTCGGACAATCGCCCGGTTGTTTCATTATCGTGTAATCCAAACGATATTGCGCTGAAATCATACAAATAATCGATACCAAAACGATACTAGCAAAAATCAATATAAATCAATTTTTTTCCATTCAAGAGTACAGAACTGTTTGACTAAGAGTAAAGTTCCATCCAAACTAACAAAAGAATCATCCAATTACACAGAAAGAAATTCACCCTCTCAAGAGAATCAACGAAAAAAAGGAAAAACCCCATTATTAAAATCTAATGCGCAATTCACCTCTCTTAGTAAGATCCTCCATGCTCTGATCCTTGCAGTCAATTGCAATATGATTACAACTTCCACAATTGTAACACGAAATTTTACTCTGCTGTTGCTGTTGTTGTTGTTGTTGGACGGTAGGTGTATAATTAACGGTTTGCGTTGTAGTCAAATAACTCTGTGACGGTAAACCAACACCAATTGCAGCAACACTGACTGGCGGTGGTGGTGGAGGTGGCGGTGGAGTTCCACCGCCTGGCTGCCCAGTATACGAATACATAATTTCACCATTCTGTTGATAATTTGGTTGAAATGTTGGCCGTGTATACACAGAGTGTGGATAAGCACTGGTATAAATCCCACTGTTGGGTCCCCTTAAAGCTGAAAAATGGCTCTGTGGCAAAAATGTCATTTGTGGATGACTGGTCGGCACTGGAAACGCAGAAACGCAATGCGTCAAATTTGGTGGTGGTCCACCACCACTACCACCAACATTATTTCCACCACCGTTCATCAATTGATTCTTCTGTCGCATCATATGCCCATGATTTTTGCCAGTTCGTCGTGGCCGTTCATTAATTTGCTGCTGTTGGGAAGTAGACAATGAATTCTGATGCGTCGCAACAGATGAATAAGGCGGCGCTGAATTACTAGCGCTACTGCTACTACTCGCATTATTGTGTTCATTTATTGCACCAGCTGACAGACAATTGTCATTATTAATTGTAGATGAGTTATTAGTTGCTGTCCATGGTGCAGCTGGTGGTGTTTCTGGTGGTGAACGACTCCCAGTACTGTCCGAACTGCTGCTTTGTGAATAATGACGATTATTATCTGATTCCAATTTCAATGCCGACAATTGTGCGACACAGTACATATGTTGTGCACTGCACCTTGGATAACGATTCGGCATTCCAGCTATTGGTACTGTTAGACACGCGTAGCAAGGATTTTGCGCTGCATACATGGCGGTTGGTGGTGGATGATAGATTGGTATTTGAATCGGATCAACTGGTGGTGGCATTGTTGGATAACGTCTCATTGTTGGTAAATTTGCAGGATGATTATTATTGGGGTTTGAGTTCGCGTTATTGTTCGCATTGTTGATATTGTTGTTATTATTGTTATTGTTGTGGTGATGATGATGATGATGATGGTGATGATGATGTGGCGGTGGCGGATGGATTTCTTGGACGGGCAGTGATACTTTCGAATTCGGATTCACGTTGTCGGTTGTGTCCGCTGTTTGTCCACTCTGAAATCAGATGCTATTTTAATATTTTTGCTTAAAAATATATGTCCCATTCCAACTTTTTTCCACCCCAAAGGTAGCAGGGGAGCCCTACTAACGAGTCACCTCAAACATTACCTCAGTTTCTGATTGTTCCGTCACCGTAGTATGAATCGAATTGCTTGAATTCTCTTTCTTAGTATCACCACCACCGATCTGATTCAATCCATTACTATTAACCTGCCCACGCACAATATTCCTCAATTGTCCCACCGCATTTGGTGTAAGTCCGATGTCCCTCAAGTCATCATCGCTCATCCGACGAATCTAATCCAAACAAAACCAAAATTATCAATAGAAAACCTTCAAGCAATCGAAAAAAAACCTTATTTCATCAATCCTCACCTCTTCCAGTGAAAAGTTCTGTAAATTGCCTTTGAAATTCGGCATTTCTTTACCCAGAGTTTCTCTCAAGGTATCACTGGACACCGAAGACCTCAATCTCGGTGGCGGTGGATGTTTAGTAACAACTCCGCCACCACTCGCCGACGAATTATCCAAACTATTATGTCTCATATAACCACCCGAACTATTTGACGGTGGCGGTGGTGGCGGCGGTGCAGTTCTAGTTGTCAATTGATTCTGTTGTTGATTATTAACATTCCTATTTCCACCCCCACCACCACCAATATTCGTCGAAGAACTTGGATAAACAGTACCTGTACAATTATTTTGATTACTCGTAACATTACCAGATATACTCAGAGCACTCGATGACGATTGATTCGTTTGAACGGATTGTTGCTGCTGTTGGCCACCACGTTCATCAAACGATGAAGCTGATGATGACCAACGCATTGAGTTGTTACGTCTTCCCATTGGTGAATTACTACGACTTGGTGAACGTGATTGCGATGGTGATGATTGTCGACTTACCAATGGCGATACTGGATAAGTCGTTAACATATCACTACCAGTATGATACATTATTTGATTACCAACCATCATATTTTGTGTTTGCCATGGCGCTACTGAATTAACAGCTGGAAAACCCAAGTGCACATATTGTCCAGGATTATTTGCGACATTTATTGGGATGTCTGCGGCTGGTAAACCAAGTCCAGGTGGTGGCATCGTCAATCCTGGTGGTACTACATTATTTCTCATGTGAACATCAGCAGAATAATGCTGAGATTGTTGCTGTTGATGCTGCTGATGTTGAATTGGCGGTGAATTATTGATATCTGTTAATTCAGTACGTTCATTCGTTGATACTTTATTGTACGGTGAATTATTTGGTTTTTGTGAATTTATTTTAGTTTCTTCCTCTTGAAGTTTTAGATAAATATTTCCAAATGTTGTTTTTTGTTCGTAGGTAAACGCTGGATGATTTAGTGCCATTGTGTACAGTAATAGCAGCTCTTCCAACAGCTGCTCGTCATGATTGCTCGATAATAAATTGTTTATTTCTTGTGTATCAAAATTGGACAAACTTTTGTATAATAATGTTGCACATTGGTAGTTACAGCTGTTTAACAGAGCAATGTAAAGGATTAATTTACGCCGTGTTCGCGTTTCCTTTATACCAATATTTGTCACTTCTGTTAAATCTGTTATGTTGTTTGCATGATGTTCCGTGTCACGTAAATCATTATAATCACGTTTACCACGATCCTCAATGCATGTGCCAAGATAACGTACTTCAAATGGTAAACACATATTTAACATTGTCACCATTACGTCGATACGTTTATAACTGAAAATAAAAAAGAAATCAGAAATAGATTTTAGTAAATTGTATCGAATAATGTAATTGCACAGGTTAGGTTCATTCATTTATATTTCGTTTATGGTAAGCTGATGGTTTTTCTGCGTCTATTGTCAAGTTGATTATCGAAAATTGTTATAAATCATTTATCACTTGATAGATAAAAGACGATCCTCATTTGGATGATTTTTTTTACTCATTATTGGTTCGAAAGTGTCTGCAATTGATCTGTACACAATGATAAAATGAGAAAAAATTGTAGAAAATTATCTTCTCTTCTTAAATCATCAAATTCAAATTCTTGCCTTCGATATCGCCAAAAAAATAACACAAAATGGCGGATTGCTAATAATAACGATGATGATGATGAACTAGACAATCCACCTCACCAAAAACTAACCCATAATTCAAAATAAGAAATTCCACCCACATTCCTACGCTCATCAACCCTATAACAGGAGAAAAATCCATAATCGAAATTTCCATGCAAACCTAACCTACAACAATTGCATTAATCATGAAACCACCTAATTAAACACGCCTCTAATTCAATCCTATCATCATTACTCTCCCCCATTGAAAATGATGCCTCCATTTAACCTCACTTTTGTTCCATCAACATCTTACCCCAGAAGAAAATAAAAACGACACAATATCGAACCAATGATGAAAAGAAAAGAAAACAAATTATTAAATCATCCAAATGTACACAAAATGTCCATTGTGGTAGAAATAATGCACGATGTGTGGATATAGATTTATTTTCATAACTATAACAATGTAAAGCGAGGGAAAAAGATGAAAAATATAAAAAGAAACACATAATAATTTATATCTATATACATAGTGAATGTTCTACAAATTAAACGAGAATAAATAAAATTTACCTGGTAAGATTTCCAAACCATGATACCACGTTCTCCTTACACACCATTTCCAGACAACATTGATGACCAATTGTAGAATAGTAAAAAATATAGTTCTCCACAAATGCAGGATAATTAACAATTGAACAATCAACGATAAAATAATATATCAATGTATTTTTGTTTGGCGCCTCGTTAATACACGAATGGTGGTCGTCGTATTTGCTGGTGTAGTACACATACATACAACAACACAACGACTCATGCAAATTCACCACTGAAATTGACGACAAACACCAACGAAAATCAAGGAAAACCAACCAAACCAAACCAACCCAACTCTATCGCCACTAATCGATTGCAAAATAGTTTTAATTCGTATCACACATGAGTGTACACATACACATATGTATACATATATAGACGCATGTATAAAGAAAGTATTTCTCGATAACTTTATTCGTCGATTATAATTTCTTCAACTTTATATAAATATATACATATATATATGTATATATTTATATATACTGGAGGAATGAAAATGAACAGGTTCAACACGTTTGTGTGGAGATTTTTGATCGTTAAATTCTCTCCTTCACACAATCACATGAGAATGTGCACCATGGCTTCGAGTAGAGCACAATGCACTACGAATGTATGTATATGTATAAGTGTATGTATTTGTATGTATACGTTTTGTGCATATATTTGTGTGTATGTGTGCACTAGCGATTGGTGCTTCGTTTTGCAGTTGCTTGCTTGCATTTAGAGCAAGATAGATTGCTGACAATACAGTATAATAATTTAATGTTGAATATTTTCGATTTTGTATATGAAAGTTGAGAGAAAAAACGAGAAACGAGAATTTTCTATGGGATTTGTGTATGTGTAAGGAACACGCACATATAGACACACAGTAGTGGTTTTTTGCTTTTTTTCTTCTATGATTTTTTTGGGTTGCTTCACAGAGTCGCAAATATCCAATCGCTATTGTCGTATAGAAATGAAAATAGAGGGGATATGGTATATATATCGTATGGAGGGACAATGAGCTTTATGTATATGTTATGTATAGATGGGTGTGTTTATATGTTTAGAAATAATAATAATGGCAAGTATGGTGGTGTATTGTAGTATAATGATAATAATAACCGTTTGATTTGGATTTGGAGGGTAAATTAAAGTCGGTACGGTAGGAAGTGAAGTTATTGAGAGTAAGTATATGAGGGCGCCATTTTTGATATTGCAGCATTGTGAGCGCGCGAATTTTTGAAATAGTTGTGGTTTTACTAACCTACTCGAAACTCCAATTGCCGTCCCCTAACGGTCCACCCGCAAATCGATTTCCTCACGACCAAAAACGAAAAGGTCCGAACACTAGCAAAAATTCGTATCTGTCGTACATTACTACGGCAATTCACGAGTAAAATATCGAGAAAATCAGTTGAAACCAACTACAAATTTCGGACAATTAGTTAAATTAATTACACAATATGTTGAGCCGTGTTGTTCGACCAGTTGCACGAGTTGCCCAAAGAGGTGAGTGAATTTATCTATTAACAAACAATCTATTATGTAAGACCATAATCTAACCTCACTTATAATCCAACAAGAAAATATATACATATATTTATCAGCACATCTACGAGTCAATGAAGTTGTAAGAAATAACTCTCTTTCATTCTTTGTAGGTACTCGCAAATATCATGATGATAAACCGTTTAAATATGCATCCATGGATGAATTGCCAGTCCCACAGGGTCCTTGGCAAGCGTCCTATGATGCAAATCAGAAGAAATACAATCTGCAACTTGCTGCAGGAATAATCATCTTCGGTGCTACATTCACATTTGTAAGTGATAGATGAGAAAGGAACGAGTAGCCAACAAACGAGTATAATTATAACAATCGAATAAATTGATCGAATTTTTGAAGGGATTAAATGCATATATATGTGGAAGTGTAATTGAAATTCAACTAAAGTTCCAATCAATTTATCTGATAAAGTATTTTCTGCTCTTTTCACGATTATTTCTATTTCGATCTTCATTTCAGGCGAAAGCCAGTGGTGCACTTTACCTCAACGCTACTATTCCAAAACCGTCGAAGACATCGGAATAATTAAGAAATAAACTTATAAATAGATTAATTAGTGCACCGCAAATGTAAAGGAAAAGCTCTTGTATTGAGTAATGAAGATAAAATCATGTTAAATATTTACTATTTATTCATCCTTGTTTTATTTCTTTTCTCTATACTTCTTCCTTCCTTTCCCTTAATATTTATTAAAATATTTACATTATTTATATAAGTTCGTTACCGATACTATTTATAAACGTTTCCAGATTCTATTTACAATATTCACTTGGGCTTCTTTTTCTCAGTTATAATTATGTGCAGTTTTTCCGTGTTTTTCTCAATGAGATCGCGCAATTTCAGAGAAGAATTCTAGAATATCTTGAATTGTGAATTCAAGAGTTACCATACTGTCAGGGTAACATCTTTGTATCAATTCTTCTATGTAAATGTATTGTGCAATAAATTCGCCCTGCATTTCACGCCAGACAACCTAGAAATAAACAGACGAAAATAAATGAATGAATGCATGAATGATTCTAGTGATATAAAATTGAAAATCATACTTGTAAAAGATTTTCCTCTTCACAGAGATGTTTCTCGACTTTTCTATACAAATTTTCCAAGCCTTTTTTCACTTCTCTTGCAGGGTATTCTTTAACGACACGACGCAGTTCCTGTTTACTAAACGCCATTTGATAGCTTATTTCCGATTCTTTCACACCAGCACCAACCTTCGCTTGAACACCTTCAAAAAATAGATTCAATTTCTCGAGTGGTCTACCAAAATATTGAATCACATATGCTTTCAGGGCGTCCTGGTACTTCTGTTTTGCTTCCTTCCTTTCATGATCCAACACAGATATTTTCAATTGCGACAAGAGATCGTACAAATGGTGGAAATTCTCCATTTTGACAACTTCCTGAGGTGTCTTATGATGTTCACAGCTGTGAGTTCCAATCGCTTCAAACATTGTCCCCACTAATTTCGTGTACCACTTTTCTAAATCAACTTTCCTATCGGAATTCTTGAAAATCCTCTCAGCAGTCCTGGCAAATGGTCCGAAATTCTCCACATATGACAAAATTCCACATTTGTTTCGCCTATTGACCTTCGTTTCTTTCAAAATCGATTGCTGTTGAGTCTGCATGAATTTATCAAACGCTCTTTTAACCTGCACCAAAGCTGATGCAAAAGTCATGGACAAAAACGACCCAGTATCCTGCGCTGACATAACGTGCTGTGACAAACGCACGAGCACAAACATACACCAAAAACTATCAATTTTATCCAAGAATGCAATAAAATTATTTAATTCTGGTTCAAGCGATGGAAAAATTGCTGCCATAGTCGCTCGGACTTCTTCGTTAACCTGACGCTCTAATTTTTTACTCGCTGTTGAAGTAGCTGAGCCCGGACTCGTTGCTCCATTGCTAGAATTATCACTAGCGTTTATTCCCTCATCTATTTCTCCTGTCTTTCCTGGTGACAGCGCCAAGTCCAGTTGGAAAAATGATACACAAAATGCCTGCTCTGCTAGACATATTGGTTGCAATTGAGACAATGCACGATCCAGCAATGAATCCAACATGATCCCTTCACCCTGCGGTGACCAAACTTCATTACTCAATAGACAAATTGGTGCTGGTGCAATAAACTCTTCGCCTTTTTGTCCACTTGATTTGCCAGCGCCAGAATGCGGTCGCGAATTGATTAATCTACTCTTAGCTTCTTCAAAGAACAATCTTAAATCTCGTTGATACAATTTGCTCATCGTTCCTGTATAAACTTTTGTCAATTGTACAAAAGCTTTGTTATCCAACGCACGTAACAGTTGCATTAATTCTGTGTATGGTTCCAATTCACGATGAACTGCTTGATGTGTAGGTAAAATAAAATCTGTATTCGCTGTTGACGTCTCGCCAACATCGTTGCCTAGATGAATGAATAAATTATTAAGATGTCGAGCTACAATTATGGAAAATTTAGCCCGTAATTTGTCTAATCTTCGTTTCTGTTCAGTGACGGCGCTCAATTTGTCGAGTCCTGATGGTAGAGGAGCCGAAATGGCTTTTAATAATGCAGCACCAGCGATACCGAGTTCATTTCTTCCTCCTGGTAATTCAGCTTCATTCAAAATACGTTGATGTTGTTGTGAAATGTCTAGTTGAGTAATCACTGCGTCCAATTGATCTAGAAGTAAACGAGCATTGTGATTTGCAGTGTGTATCGCTTGATTCTTCTGACCAACTCGCGCCATCACTTCACGAATTCGACCCAGAGCTTCATCGTAAGCTATCAGACGTGATTCAACTTGAGTCGCTTCGGCAATTGCTGCCTCGATGCCGTTCATCAGTTGAGTCACTTGTGGCTCTGATGCCAATACTGACTGTACATTTTCACCATCGAGGATTGATAGGTCTTTCGATAATGTTTCCATAAATAATTCAGCATTAGATATTGCGTAGTTGCAACCAGACATTAGTTTTTCAAGGTCTGAAGCCTCTTTGATAGTTATTGGTTGATAATCCGATGATATTACTGGTGTTAATAGATCTGAAATTGAAGACACACTATAGAGATTCATAATAAATTCTTATTGAGTATAAAATTATATGTACCTGGTGCAATGATGGTCATACTGTCACTCTCTTTCAAAGAAATTGGATCAATTAACCAGTCGTTTGGTATATTTTTGAATTCTGGTCGCTGTGGTAAACTACATGAATAAGTATACAAATTACTGATGAAAGTACGACGTTCTGGTGCGGCAGATGCTGTCCATTTATACATTTTATCAATATGCAATTCCATGTCCATAGAATCATTGTTGACACCATCAACAGTTTGGATGTCGTTAAGTGGCCATGATTGTTTTTTTTTAAACACATTTCGGTCATTTTTTTTAACTTGATATAGAATAAATGAACCTGGGGCATCAATTGTTGTTACTAAACATAAAAAACTTGTTTTTTTACGTTTGTATGTTTTACTGACAAAACAAACTGTGAGCAATTTTTCATCGGCTGGTGTAAATATTTCACGTTGTAGTGTGTGGCGAATTGCTGCCATATTTGAGGTTATATTTTTTGTTTTTTCGTATTTATAGATATTATTATGTTAATGGAGTAGTGTTCATTACTGTAAATATGAAATGATAAATATTTATGTTACGTTTTGGTAGTTTTTTATCGCGGTTTGATTAGATTTTGTGCCGCGGTGGGTGGAGGACGCCACTTGCGCGAACTGATGACACCATTTTGAAATTCATGATCTCATTCCATCGCGGTAAAATACAAAACGATCGACGTTTATTCATTTGCAATTGTTACAACAGATAAAGAACCAAACTTTGTGCAATATTATTAGAAATGGCTCGAGACTGAGCAATTAATTTTGATTGAAAAAACACTCTTGTCTGATCTCTTAATATTATCAAATTATTTCCCTTCCTGCAGCGCCATTTTCACGATCTTGTTGATAAGATATCTCTGGGCAATCTTGGGTATCGACTTATAAGAGACATAAATCATTCAGACTGTTGCAAATGTACTTGTTCATCGACATTGATATACGAAAATATTTTGAATTACACATCATCAGTTTAATAAAAAGCGGTCGCCATTTGATTTTAAAATCTATTCTTATCATTGTAAGGAATGATTCATATCAACAATATTCTATGACGATACATAATTTTCAATATAAAGTAAAAATGTACACTCATGTTTTGCTTTGGATAAAGTTTAACAACTAATGATTTCTCAATTCAACTACTGAAGAATTTCGAGTATCTTCCGATTGATTCATTGCTGTTCCGCCCAGGGCTGACAGAATGATGTTAATGCTGTCATTAAAAATTCACATTATTGTACGGCTTCGAAAAGTAATATTAATGCATTTCATAATTCAATTCATTTTTATAACTAAGAAATTCAATCATATCAAATTAAGTTTCTTTTGTTTAAGCGCCACAATCTGAATATCATCACCGAGAAGTTGTTCATCACCTAAAAATGAAAAGAACCTCTCATAAATCATCATTAAACATTTCTAATTAATAATCGTAATGAATTTATAAACTAACACGATTTATTGAAACTCAATTGATTCTCTAATTCTTGTTTCACTTATATCAAATAATGATCAGAGGGATTTCTCTTTCATCGCACCTGAGAAACTTCACCAAAAGATGGATTTTTATTATCTGTTCTTGTCGCAACTGATAAAATTCTGGAACTTGTTACAACATAATCTTTCAATAATGCCGAAATATGATGTAATCGATACAAGTAATTGTATAATTACCTACTCGGAGGCTAGATTGGAATGTAACATGATTCAGGACATTCTCAAGATAATCAATTGGAAGTCATGTGCAGCTCATTAGCCCTCGGGCTCTACAGTAATCTATTCAAATTCCGACGCTTTTGTCCAGTCGATTGAGACACGTTAAAAAATTTTCGAAATTGATAGCACTCTTATAACGTGCTTGAGGGTTTTTTCCTCAGGAGATAATGTATTATTGGGTATGAACTGTATGGTTCGATCCGATATGCATATTTCTCATCGGGTATATAAACGTTGTATTGTCCCACGATTATCAGAGTCGTCGCCAGGACTTCAAGATGACCAGAATGATTTGCTTGGTAAGCATCAAGTTGAATTCATATTTGTACACTCCCGATCGACTGATGTAGATCTTAATCTTGCTGATGTCTGTAAATGTGAAATAATCGAATTACATTAAATTATTGATAATTAAACGCCCATTTGGTCATCGACATTTGCATCAAATTAAATCTACTCAGTTTGATGATTCAGTAATAATTCATACTATTCGCACAAACTTATTTTCATTATATTAATATTTCAACTCACATTTACCCATACTTTATTATAATTTCTAGTTTTTCACTGTCCTCCTCTTGGCCACCGCTGCCATCGCAGAGGAACCATACCCGAACCCATACAATGAGGATCAACTCAGCAATCTCGAAGCTGGCACAAAACCGATATACTTCGTTACCCGTGTCACACCAAGCAATCGAGGTGATCAAGCGTCTAGATACAATCACAACTCTGTTTGGGGCCGAGCTATTAAATGTCCATACGTCGATACCACTCAGTGTGAGACCTATGCTCGAGAAAAAATAACGCCACCGACGCCATTATTGATGATTCAAGAAACTGATCCAGATAACTGCCAACAAAGTTGCCAAAACGTTTGTATAAGAAATAGGTGCGGCCCGTGCAATGTCAATTACATTCCTTTGTATCCTGTGTATCCTGTGTATCCTGAGTATCCTATGACTCCTGAGACTCCTAGCGAAGTCGAGCCACCGATTCCAAGAGACAATAACTTTACAACAACTACTCAAGCACCAACTACAACTACTCAAGCACCAACTACAACTACTCAAGCACCAACTACAACTACTCAAGCACCAACAACCACTACTCAAGCACCAACAACCACTACTCCAGCACCAACAACTACTACTCAAGCACCAACAACTACTACTCAAGCACCAACAACCACTACTCAAGCACCAACAACCACTACTCAAGCACCAACAACAACTACTCAAGCACCAACTACAACTACTCAAGCACCAACAACCACTACTCAAGCACCAACAACTACTACTCAAGCACCAACTACAACTACTCAAGCACCAACTACAACTACTCAAGCACCAACTACAACTACTCAAGCACCAACAACGACTACTCAAGCACCAACTACAACTACTCAAGCACCAACAACCACTACTCAAGCCCCAACAACCACTACTCAAGCACCAACAACCACTACCCAAGCACCAACAACTACTACTCAAGCCCCAACAACCACTACTGGAGTGCCAGCCGTTCCGGATGTACAAGTCACAACCCAGAAACCCAATGACTGGTGGAAGCAAATCATTATCACTCGTCAACCCCCCAGGTGCCACTATATTTATGGATGTTCACAATCACAATATGGTGGTTATTATTATCCCTCAAGTGCATCAGCAAGTGCTGCAGTAAGTGCTGGCGGTGCATCTGCAAGCGCAGCTGCAAGTTCTTTCGGTGGTACATCAGCCAGTACAGCAGCCAGCGGGTATGGTACTATGGTACCATATGGGCAACCGTTTGGCTTCCAACCATCCCCCCAATACCCATCACCCTACAGATTCTCATCATATTACCGATCCCCATCATACAACCCATTCCCATCATCCAGTCCATGCGATAGTGGAAATTATAATGGAGCCAATCCATGCGTACCCACTTCCAGTGGATGGATTTCCGTGAATGGTGAATCCCACCCCATCAATTCTGATAATTCTGAAAATGCAGGAGACCAAAAAACTACTGTATATTTCGACAACGATGGTAAAATTATTTATCCAACTGGAAAGAAAGAGTTATCATACAAATTCGGCGATGCTGAAGCAAATCAGTATGGTAGAAGTATTCAGGTGGGACTCTCCAATCCCTGTCCATCATCTGATTGTTTGAATGACAATAACGATGGCTTCAACAGATACTCATAAGTATTCGGGAATGAAAAACTTCTATGAAACTAATTCGACTCAATTGTATTTGTTTTTGTGATGTTTTTTGTATTATGATATGAATTTTGAAGATTAATTTGATGCTTTTCTTGTAAATTGATAATATATAATATCAGTAAATCTCACAAACTCGTATTTTCGAATTTGAATTTAATAAATGCATTGTGATAAGAAAAATAAATATGAACAATGGGTGTGTTTTTTTACTAGCTGGACTATTAAAAAAACAGAATGCGCTCATACCGACTTAACATAACCACAAACTCGAATTCATCCGAATCAGACGGCAATAATAACGACACCTATCAGCCATTTTAGATACTGGGGAAACTGCATTAATTCTTAATCTGGCAAACACATCAGGCGACGTAAATGTATCTTCATTGTTTTGTTTGATCACAAAAAATACTGTTATGGAGGTTGGCGTGTTTGAACCTCGTCCGAGATCTTCAAATAGAATTGCCTGTTCAGTTTACGCATGTAAAAGTAAATCCCATAAGAATTTAGAGTTGATATTTCATAATTTACCAAAGAAAAATTCACGTCTTGTTTACATCAAAAATATCTTTGGGGGTATTGAGAAGATAGATCAGTTGAAAGCTTGGAAGAATGCTTTGAGAATGGGTAAAGAAGTGAGTAAAAATGCATGTGTTTGTTCGTTGCATTTCCGGAAAGAGGATTACATTTTACCAAGTAAGCAAGGATTTTGTTTAGAGGTTATAATGCTAGTAGAAGAGATAGGAGAGAATTCAATTTTTCAGATGCTCCATCACAAAGGCGACGTCTAAAAACCACAGCAGTACCGTCATGTAATTTACCTCGAAGTTCGATAGACACTTCTAAAAAAAACGAAAAGTCGAAACTCGCCCGAGAAGAAAGACTATTGAACAGATCCATTCAACAGTCAAAGCTGATAAGAACAGAGCAAAGTCCTACAATCAAAGAAGAAACGATTTTAGTGGATGCTCCAGATGTGGACCATGAAAGCATAAATCTTTCAGCTGAGAAACTCGGAGCAGTTGAACTTTATGAGCAACCCAATATAATTGAATCGCACGACATAGGAATACAAGTAAACAGTGACTTTATTCTACCCAAATTTACCGAATTCTTAACAACAGATACTCAACTAAAAATGGTCACAGGAATTGAAACGATGGACATTTTAGAAACGATCGTGGACATTAGTAAAACAGTTTGTAGTGATCATTTCAATCGTTCTGGTGGTAGATTGAGCTTGCGAGATAAAATTGTAATGGTTTATGTTAAATTGAAACAAAATATCTCGTTCGCTTTCTTGGGAATAATGTTCAATGGTTATACCATGAAACACTGCCAACGGATATTCTTTGAGACGTTATCAATGTTGAGCAACTGTTTAAAAGTTGCAGTTAGCTGGCGATCAAAAAAAGAAATATCACGAAACATCTCGAAATATTTTCAAGACTTTAAAGACGTTCGAGTTGTTCTTGAGTCTACGAAAATTCTTGTGCAAAAACCAAAAGAGTTGCTCATCAAAAATTCAACTTCATCTAATATTAAAAGTTCAGACACATATAAAATTATTACAGGTCTTACACCAGCTGGTAACTTTTCATTTATCAGTGATCTTTATAGCAGTGAAATGTCTGATGATGATATCTTTGTTCGTAGTAAGATTGTAAGTTTATTAGAACCAGGTGATGCTTTGATGATCGATAAAGGTTCTCAGTATATTGATGAACTCTGTAGGATGAATAATTGCAAATGCATCACATCACCATTTACGAAGAATAAGAGACAAATCTCTCAATCGGATATAGTGTACATGGAAAAAATTGCAAAAGCGATATCACACATCAAAAGATCAAATCAGCGTATTAAATCATTTAAGATTATTACTGATAAGATGCCACGAAGTCTATTCCCGAACGTGAATGACATTTTGACCGTGATATGCGCCGCTTTGAATTTGTCCTCTCCTGTTTTAAGAGACGAAGAATTTATTGTGATTGAACAATTGAATGAATAGACTTCAATGTGAATTTCCATCAGGTTGAAATCATTTTATGAGCTTTAAAACGAATTTAATGAATTTATTTTAACGATTGGGGAAAAAATACAATGTGCCTTGATTGTTTATTAATCAGGAGTGTACCTTTCAGGACGATTGAATAAAACATAAAATCCCCTTGTTGAAATTGGCGCGTCATTTAAAAAACGAAACTGCATAATCACGCAGGTGCTTGTAGTAAATAATCCTCTGCTAAACCTGCAGAGTTTTTCATTTACGTTAAATTTTCTCCAACCAGAATTCGTTACAGAGTGAAGACTTGACTTGTATCTCATAGAAGAAATCATTTAGGAATTATCGAAACGTATATTTGAGAATATTTTGTGCCATTCTCTGTAATTCAAGTCCTCGACACGGGTCGTTTGCGGTCGATATCCAACATCATTTTTATTCAATGAAAGAATGAATCCATTGAATAGATTGCAGTTATTTAGATTCGGTAAAACATGCACAATATTGAGAATTAGACTTAATCCGTCGGGAGACTGAAAATATGGATCAATAAATTGGCAGAATAGATCCTCAAGGTTGACCAAGCGGCTGAGAAAACTGTGGAAATTCAGTTTCAACAACTTCAGATAACGCAAATTTATTAATGTTCCAACTTCGTTTAATCCAGATTCTGAACATCTTTCAGCTGCGAAAAGTTAAATTCTCTATTTTAATCAACTAATTTAGTATGTGCAGTATGGTTTGATGAGCTGTAATGCATTTGTGAATGAAATAGAATTGGAAATGATGGAATATTAAATTACATACGATAGAGCCGTAAGGATAATTCACGAATTTGTGGACATTTCATTGCAAGTTGAGTCAATATAGTGTCATTGATTAAGTCGGTACTATTTATACTGAGACTTTCTAAATTTGATAATTGGAAAGTTTCTCCAAATAAACAATCCAAGTTCGTGCAATTTATACTGGAAGTGAAATGAAGAGACTTCAATGTAACTATCCCACTAATTACTTGGAGTTGTTCTGGAGTAACGTCAAAAATATACAAATAGGTCAAAGCTTGCAGTGTCGGTGCTATCTATAACAAAAAGTAAATCGAAGTATAATAAACAAGGAAATGCATATTCATTCAACATCTATATACTACTCAGAGTCAGAAAAATAGAAATAAAATAGTAAAAAAAAAGAAACAGCATGACCTACTTCTTGAAGAGCGCCAGAAAAATCATTTGCAATTCGATAATGTAATTTATTCAATATTGAAATATGTTGCAGACATTCTGTCGACAAACTTGTCAGAATCTTTCTTATTATTTGTGAATGCATAGATCTAATATGTACTGAGATTAGATGTTTATTCTGATTTATTTCATAGCCTATTTCATCTGTTACAATCCAATCGTCCATTACGTAATCATTGAAGTATAATTGAGTAATCCTTCCATTAAATTTTCTCATTATTCCACTAAACATCGCTATACTAGAAGTCTGAAAATTAATTCCATAACTAAAAGGTTCGGGATGAACCAGTTTCCCATCAGCGCATGGAGGGACATAAGTGAATTTTAATCTTCGAAATTCAAGCCACATTTGTTGATGAATAAGTTGCCATCGTTTACAAACTGCATGAAAAAACATCATAAAATAATAAAATTACGATAATAATCACAACAGAGAACTAAAAATCTGCAATTGGGAACAATGAGAAATGATTTAACCTATTTCGAAACGTGTTCGCTCTATGATATCTAAATGACTGAATATTAGTTTCAAAATTCCGTCCGGTAAATCGTTAATCTCCATCATTTTGTTTGTTTATTACAATGATAAATTTTCTAATAATAAATCAACTTGATGAGCGATAAATTGTTATAAGAAATGATGATTGTTATGTTCGCGCTTGTAGCCTTGTAACGGTTTCATCGCTGCTCTGTAACGATCGCACCATTCGGGTTCCATCGGGTAATTCCGACAACCGTTATTTTTTGAATTTGTGACGGGTAGTCGATAAAACGATTGGTAGAGAGAAGGAAGCTTTTTTTTTATTGGAATTTTCTGTTTTCGGAATGACCAATTAGCGCCCTTCTTTAAATCAGCGATCGTTTCGTTTCTTCTCTGTATAATCCAAGTGGTTGAAGTTCTTGTTATTCTTCATTGTCAATTATCTTGGCGCAGATTCGTCATACAATTTGATAATTATTTCAGGTCAATCATATGGACATGATGGTACATAATGGAATCCAAATTATTGACCTAGTAACAGACGCAAAATAATGGATATTTCTTTATGAAGCATAATAGCTTAAATGGGATAATTAGGAACTGTGAGTATAAATACCGAACATTTGGTGAAGTGCTCAAACACATCAGTCTTGTTGCCCAGTCCAGACAACCAAAATATCAGATTCATCATGTTGTGGAAATTAAATCTGACGATTTGCATCGTTCTTGTGTCATGGATTTCAACGTTTGGCGAAGCTCACGTCATCCGAGGTAATTTGGAAATCGAAATACAATCGTGTAAAGCAAATTATTCCTACACAGAGTCTAAGTCGATCGAAATCATCGACAGCAACGGGCGAAAGATTGACTTTGATTCTTTGAATGAAAACACGGTTGTAATAGTCGATGGGGCGTTTCAACTGACAACAGGATTATCCAACGCATTTCAGTTTGAACTCCGTTTGGATAAGTTCGTGCATGATTCCAAAAACAAATATTTTATTGGTGAACAAAAACTCACCAGCAAGATGGATGCTTCTGAATCACTTTCAAGCCAGCGAAGCGCTCACTTGCGGATCAATCTCAATATAGTCCGAGGGGATGATAAGTATTATCTGACAGTCTCCGTTTCTGCTGCTTCGGGATTTGGGGGAGGCTGTGCCGCTGTTAGATCCTTCGTCGACAATATCACACTTCATTGATGAAATATATATTAGTCTTAATTATTTATGAACTCTAAAATAATATTTGGTCGATCAAGAACAAAACATTGAATGTAATCTTGGGAGACAACATCAAATCTAATGAAATCACTTAATAGATGAAACAATCCATGAGAATTAATTGACTTCTTTACTGTACACAAATGTATACAACGTTGTATTCCACAGAACGATGGAATCAATTGGATTACATGAAATAGGACTAGAATTATCAAACTAATAACACCCCAATTTTTCAGCAATTAGATTCAGCTAGATTAATACGATGCTATCGAAATGCTACAAAAATTAATTGTAAATGCCATTAACCGCGATTCAATTATTGAGATAACCATAAAATTGAGTATAAATGGACAACGTGCATTCTGTCGAGTATCTTTCGGTTGTGTAGTTTAACAAAAGAATCACATCCATGATGATCTCGAAAGTGAACCTGATGCTTTGCATCATTTCTGTATCATGGACTTCAATACTTGGAGAAACTCACATAATCAGAGGTAATTGGGAAGGCATGATAAATTGTGTAAGACTTGGCACCCATGCGGAGGTGGATTTGTTCGAAATCCGCGACGATACTATACCGGATATCAATTTTGATTCTTTGACTTCGAAGACTTCTGTGGAACTTGGTGGAAGGTTCGAAATGAAAACAGGACCAACTAAAGATGTACGTATAGCGTTTCATTTAGTTGAGCCCGTGCATTCGACTGATATCAAATATTTCGTTGGTGAAAAAGTCCTCACTACAAAAAAAGATTCTTCTGAATCGTCTTCGAGTATGCGAAAAGCTAGCATTCGGATCATACTGAAAATAGTTCGAGGTGATAATAAATTTTATCTATCAAATTCCGTTTCAGCCCACGCAGGATTCGGTAATAGCTGTGTTGTTGTGAAATCTTTGATCAATGATATAATAATTGTCGCTTGATCGACTTGGCAATACAATTTCCATCATATTTTTCATCAGCCGCTACCTCACTGATAATCCAGAATTTGATGACAATTTTATCATTAAAATGGAGATATGAAGTTGATACTATGAAATCGAATTCGAATTATCAAACTAACACACAGCAAAATTTCAGTAATGTCTTTTCGTTGGATCGACATGTCATCAGATTTTATTTTTAAAAATATAATTATCAATAGCGTTGATAGAAACGGCACTCCACACATGAAAAACATTTCAATTAATGTGAAAACATTATTCATGATGTTTCTGAAATTAAATCTGATGCTCTGCATCATTCTGGTATCATGGACTTCAGTATTTGCTGAAACTTACACCTTCACTGGGGATTGGAGAACTGAATTAGAATTGTGTGGGAACCAGGGTTCACAATCGGAAACGAATTCGTTCGAAATCTTCGATGAGAGCAGACTAAATATTGACTTTGATTCTCTGAATAAGAACACTACTGTGAAAGTCGGTGGAAGCTTCGCACTGGGAACGGGATTATGCAATAATACATTTTCAGAATTCCGGTTGGGGAAGTTTGAAGATCGTCTTGATGACAAATATTTTAAGGGTGTACGAATCCCCTCTACAAAGAAAGATCCTTCCGAATCATCTTCTCACGTGCGAAGGGCTTTTACTTGAGAACAGAGTTCCATATGGTTCGTGGTGAGAATAAGTATCATCTATCAAACTCCGTTGCTCTTTTTGCTGGTTATGGCGACTGTGTCTTCGTCAGATCCTTCATCGATAATATAATAATCGTTGTTTGAATGAATTTCCATTTATCTCAATCGTACATGAAAACTAAAAAATTGTTCGCTGCAACAAAGATAGAACGTTCCACATCAGAATTGGCGTCAATTATTTTTTTCATCCTCAATTATTTTGGAATCAAATACGCAATAAAGTGTGGATACGATTCCGTTATTTTTATCGGAATAAAGAAATTAATTGGATACCATGGAATGGATAGCAAATTATCAGATTAAAGACTACCCACTTTATGATATCCGATTAAACTAATGTGATAGCCAAAAACTTGCAGTATATACACGAAGTACTTTGTCGAGTGTCAAGATTCAACTTGTGTCTTGTCTGCTATTCGGTTCAGTATAACCATATTGTATTCATCATGTCGTCGAAGATGAATCTGATGCTTTGCATCATTTGCCTATCATGGACTTCAGTGTTTGGCGAAACTTACACTATCAAAGGTGATTGGAGAACTAAAGTGATATTTTGTAAAACGGTTGGTCACCGAACGAAGATAGATTCATTCGAAATTAATGACAATAGACCAAACATCAAGTTCGATTCTTTGAATAAGGACACTGTTGTACATCTCAATGGAAGATTCGAATTTACTACAAGCATAACCGAAAATATACATACAGGGATTCGGTTGAACAAGTTCGTGGATAAGGGTGATAAAAAGTATTTTTCTACTGACGCATACCTCCTTGGAAAACATGAAGCTTTCGATCTAACTTCGGAATGGCGAGAAGCCTATATTGACATCGACCTTGAAGTGGTTCGTGGTGAGAATAAGTATCGTCTGTCAAACAACGTTACTACTTTCGACGGATTCGGTATAGGCTGCGCCGTTGTTAAATCTTTCATCCATGAGATTATATTTGGGCATAATTAAATAAATTAGTTGCAATAATGTTTGCACTGTAAAATAATGTTCTTAAACTTGATAATATAATTACAATTTCACAAAAGTTATGTATGAATTGGTATTTATTAATTTCCTGGAACCAAAACCTATAGATGGCCATATCGAATCATTCCTTTCCAAATCACCTGAGCTTCATATGTGATCAATTATATTCATATCGATAGCCCCGAGGCCCTGTGATAAACCAGTAATTGTCGAACGACACAAGATAGTTAGCGGTTAATAAAAGATGAATATGATGACGAATATTTGAAGTTGTATTCATGAAATAGGTTTTTGAAAATATTGAAAACCCGGAGAATATTTTGGAGTTGTTTTGTTTCAAAATATAATTTCTTGTGGTTAGTACGTAACATGAAATATAAAACGATGTTCTATCTCAATATTAGATCAAGGTTTGATTCGAGCACATGAAAAATCGATTGTAGCACCAGCCTGAGTCGCAATTTTACTGAATAATTCTTGAACTGAATTTTCTCCCAATCGACATATTTTCAAATTAGGTGAACGCAGGTAAAAATTCAGCAACACGTCCTCAGGAACTTGACATTGGGAACTTAGTTCGCAGCAAAATTCTTCAAGATTAGAAAAATAATTCAAAACTTCGAATCCTTCTACCCGGCCCAAAACTACACGACGTAAATTTGGTAGTCCACTTAAAGCTTTCAATCCAATATTCGTTGCGGATTCATCTGAAATCCAACATAATTAACAATCGAATCAGCTTTTTGCAATCAACTACTTGTAAAAGCTCAATGTCTTACTCTGAAAGCTGATATCTCGTAACAATTTACAATTCTCAGAGAGTTCAAGTAAAAATTTGTCGTCAACTAGTTCACCATCATAAACTTCAAATTCTTCTAAATTGACGAGTAGAGCTGTGTTCAAAAACATATCTTCTGTTGCTACTGTGAAATTCAGACTGCCCAACGTCAATATCTTTAGTTCAGTCATCAATTCAATTTTCTCTAGCATCAATGATGATACTTCGCCTATTTTCAGTGATGTGAGCCCAGATGTTTTCGTTAATATCTATAAAAATATAGTCAAATTGAGCATAGACATCATCAAAGCAGTTCGGATGAATAAAAGACTTTCTCTTTAGCTTGTTTGAATTATTAGAATGATCTGTAACGTTTCCTACATCTTCAATCAAATGCATCGATTCTTCTTCAAATTCATCATTTTCAAGCCATACTGAAAATTCCTTCAAACATTTAGTCGGCAAATATTCCATACACTCGTCCATTATTCCGTTTGTTCCATCCAAAATAGTGAAACTCTCCAAATCTTTGTTGAGGATGAGAGATTCGAATGTATCAGTTGGTCTTTCTGCCTCCGGATCATCAATAACAATGTTCAATTTAGTGATATTCCCTGCACACAATTTCAATATTGATTTCAGAGCGGAGAAAGATTGCAATTCACAACTCAGATAACCAGGAACATTGTAAATTCTGTGTACGGGCGAAAAATAATCCTCGGGTTCCACAGAAATTGATAATATTTGTTTTGTTTTCCAAATTCGACGAATAACAGACTGCCATCGTTTACAAACTGTGTAAGAAAAACAAATGGATGAGTATCCAGATAATGACAATGGAAATAGAACGACCACATGAGGAGAATATATTTATTATCGAAATATTAATTAATAAATATTTGCTAACCTATTTCTAAACGTTGTCGCTTGACAATATCGATATAAAACAATATTCTTGTCAGAATATCATCGGACAGATCATTAATTGTCGCTGTTTTGTTATCCATCATAACAATTCCTGTTGTTTATACCACACAGGGTCATACACAACATACAATATATTTGAGGTTATGTTTATGGTAGTAGATCCAGTTTGTATGGTTCTATTCCACATTCATAGTCAACAGTTTTGTATTGTTATTATTATTTCAACATCTTCATTAGTTTGATTCATTCAAATGGTGGTAAATAAATGTAGAAACATGAATAATGTATGTGCATAAAATCATAAAAATATTTCAATAATTGATACTCTTAATAGCCACTTTAGATGAGGTAGATTCAATATTTGTTGATAAACACAGCAGAATATATTTCCTGGAACAAACAGAAAACTCTATATCGAATCTTCGTTGAATTTCATCAGTCAAATTATTTCGATGACCGTTCCTTACTGTGTTCAACGAGAAGTACATTTTATTTCCTTGCCAGCATTCTTAACAATTTCACCAAATAATTTATGATAAGATTGATGGTTGAAGTAATATTTCTTCAGATTTGGTGAACGGTGCAGGAACTTTGTAAGAATTTCTCCATCGACTGAACTTTGACCTTTGAGATCGCAATGGAACTCTTCGAGATCGGAGAAGAAGTTCAAAACCTCAATTTCTCCTGATGGAATCATCAAATCTACAGAACGTAAATTTGGTAACGTTCCAAGTGCTTTCAATCCTTCATCAATTGAATTCTCAGCTGAAATTATATACGAACAAAAATTGAATTAATCAGTTATTCATGAATAAATCATAATTGATACATAAATGTTAGTTCAATTGTAGAGATAACTTCATTTCTTACTCCATAACTTGACTCGACGCAGTTTTTTACAATTTTCTGCTATTTGAAACAGAAGT